>JANHAO010011261.1:0-17100 GCA_026873985.1 Saraca asoca | reverse complement strand
ACAAAACATGAAATCAAAGTAAAGACATTAAGAAAACATAAAATACTATCAACAAAATGGATCAAAACTATCTTATTTTTATGCCTTTTTTTTCATTTATCAGCAGAATAAAATAATTGATCAAGGGATTCATTCTTTTTAATAAAACGAGCTTCTTGTTTTTGTTGGTATCAACAATCTTATCCAAAATGGTTATGTTTTTGCAACATTTGCATTTGAGTCTGCAATCTTTTATATCATGATTATTTCTTTTGCATAAAATGCAATAGGAGCTTGATTTTTCTCTATTACTCTCTTGATTTTTGTAACTTCCTCTCCCCTACCACGGTTAGCAGATGATCCTCTATTTTGAGGATTTTGGCCAAGGCTATTTTTATTACCTCCATTATTATTGGAGATATTCAATTTTCATTGGAAAGCTTGCTCTAGTGGTTCATCCAATTTTTGCATTCTTTCCTTAAATGCTACTAGAATTTCCATTAATTTCACTAGAGTAAGCTTTGATAAATCCTTTGACACTTTTATTAGAGCCACCACATAATTAAAGCTAGAAGGAAGGGTTCTTAAGATTTTTTGTATAATTTTCTTTTCTTCTATTGTATCCCCATAACTTCTAATTTGATTTATAATACTGGAGATATGAGAGAAAAACATTTCAATAGATTCCCCTTCCCTCATTGTTAAAGTATCAAAATTTTTCCATAGAGATCAAAGTTTAATAGAAATTACCTTGTCAAAGCCCTTGAATTTACTTTCTAATATCTTCCATGCCTACTTTGACCTGTTTGTCAACATGATATTTGGAAATATTGTTGGGTCGACCCCTTTTTGAAGAAGTATAAAGCCTTCGCATCCTTTTGCTTGTTTTGCTTGTACTACTTTTGTTTTGTGGTCGGCCATTGTGATAGCTCCTCTTTTTCTATTAGTTCTTGACATCCTTCTTCTACTAACTCCCACAAATCTTATGAGATTAATAGAGTTCTCATTTGAATGGTCCAAAAATTATAGGCTTTGTTTTTAAATATTTGAATAGAAGTTTGGGTATAATTGATAGTTGGAGTAGAAGAAGTAGATGCCATGAGGATGATTTTGGATTGGAAGCATGGTGGGTGGATCAAATGAGCTCTGATACCACTGTTGGTATTAGAGCCAAAGAAAATATGAAGGAAAGTGCAGTGTGTGCTATGAAGATGGTAGACAAAAATATTATTGTGATGAAATATATTGAATTAATGGATTGGTGGGCTAATGAATAAGAAATGGTTGAGTGTATTAATGTAAGGGAGAGGGAATAAGTTGTGAAGTAGATCACTTTGTATTGCATTTCTCCAATTACATGACATAGCTATTTATAGCCATAAAATGCCAACCTCAGGAAGTCGATTATGGCCCTTTTTTATTATTTATTTTTTCTTTTAATATTTAAGCCACTCAAGATTTATTGGCTGCACCTAAGAGCCAACCTAATAGCCAACTTGCAGCCAACCTAATTGTCAACTTACAGTAAGATTTTTCTAGATTACATTTTAATAGGTAATAGCAGTCATATCACTTGCAAGTCTTCCAATCATCGTATTCGTGCCAACACAATTGCCACTCTTCTTCCAGACAGCCAAGTCTATTATAGGACTTAAAGGACTCACTTCTATTCTCCTCTTACCCTGTAATGCGTTTATTGTTATCTTAATTTCCCCATTTCTTATGTGCATTTATCTGATGAAGATGATTAAGTGGTTGTGGGATTTTTTGCTGGATGAGCAATTTTGCTGTGGTCAAATACTTGGACACAACAATGTTGTCATTGAAGTTTGATACTTCTATTTGACACTTACGCGTGTAGTTAGTATCCTAATTAGGATCACTAGAATTATGTTGTTGTTGTTATAATGTGGGCGTAAAAATGTCATTGTTGTTAGATTTTTTTTCCTCGATTCGGCTATGTTTAAGCCGACCTTTTTGCCTTGTAATAACTCTTGAATGCTCTCTGTTGCATTGCCAACTCCAAAGCCGTTTAAGTCTTCATTTTCTCAAGCATTCGTGGTCTCTTTACTTCTGGTACTTGGGTGTCATGTTATAAGCTCTTTGCTTAATGTTTGATTCTTGCAGCTTAAATCAGTGTGAGCTGAGCTAGTTGTATGTGTTGATTTCCTTTACTATTTGACCACTTTATTTGTATATTTTTCTACTTTAAATCCAACAATGGGAATCAGAAATCTTTGTACTCTTATTGTGTGTTTGGATGAGGACTTTCAATTAGGGAATTCATTTTTCTTTTTTGTGCTGTCATTTCAAATGCCAAGGCATAAATTCTGGGTTTGGCTACAATGTAACATATTTTTACTAATGCTTAGGGATTTTTGACGGAATTTGTAAGCCTTCGGAAGGTGGTATTTGAAATTCAGCCTAAATAGGTAGAATTTGACAAATTGAAGCTCTTCTCTCCGCTTGGCAACCTATGTGATAGTATACTTCTCATCGTTGTTACCTCGTACAAAATTTTCCAAAGTGGAATTTTGATCAATTCTGGATGTAAGATAACAAGGTAAAATAAAATTACATTAATAAAAAATTGAATAAATAATTCAACTACTTCTAATAATTTCACTAAATTTTTAATTAATTCTTTGTAGTTTAAAAATTTTAAATTAGATACTTATATTTATTTTTCTTTTTACATTTAATTTGATACTTCTTCTTATTTTCCTACTAAGTTTGGTAGTAATTAACACATATAAATAATAATCTATTAATGGATCGTGGATTGAGAGTTATGTGATCCATCATTTTCTTATAAAATCGAAATAATTTCATAAATTGCTCCACGTTAAACTATATAAATAAAAATGATATGGAGTTTTTACATCAAAAATCATTAAATTATAACAATAAAGTATTGTCTATATGTGTCGATCACTGCTGAGATTTAAAGAGAAATGTGACATCAAGTTTCTCATTGCAAACGAAAAATAAGTATGAGGACTTAATTCCAAAATTTTAAATTATAAGTATTCAATTAGAAAAAGAGTGAAACTATTAATAGATTAATTTAATTTAAAAATTAATTGAAAAATCTCTAATATTTAATGGTAAATTAATATTAATATTATAAGGTTATATTTTTTATTAATAATTTACTACAATAAAAATAAAATTATAAAATTAATGGTAGTAATTTATTTTTTTCCCTTTTAAAGTTTGTGAGGCACAAAGGGTTCAAAAATTCATCAACACAAAAATGAATTATTCAAACGTGTGATTTCTCAAAATGAAAGAATTGGAATAAAGTCAATTTGAATTCATGTATTTTAAATCCATTGAAATTTTTCAAATTTTCCATTCAAACACAACCCCATCGACTGTGGTAATTTCATTTTTTAGGGTTTTCCCACTATCATGCAACTATGGCTTCCTCTTCAATTTCAATGCTTAGGGCTTGAAATTTTTTAAGTGAAAATTATAATTTTTGAGATATTAAACTAAAATCTTTTCTTGACCTCTCATTTATGGGAGATTATAGAGTGAGGGTATAAAACCTATGCTTCATATAATGTCTTGATTATTGAGAAGAAAAAGAATTTAAAGAAAATGTCTTTAAATATGCTAAAACTAAATTTCTTGTACGATCAGCTATGCATGATACTATGTTTTCTAAAATTGTGATTGCCTTTGCCGCTAAGGACATTTGAAAAATTTTATAAGAATTTCAAGACTCGGACAAGGTTTGTCAAATTAAACATCAGAATTTGAGGAAAGAAATCAAAATTTGAAGATGAAATCATCTAAAAGTGTAGAAGAATTTTTATCTAAAATTTTATATGTTGTGAATCAAATGAAAATTTATAGATATAACGTTTTGAAAAATGATAGTCACTTTCCAAGAAACACTTCCTCTCGTATGGGTTGAATCCTAACAAAATGCAAGACCACCCAATATAAGAGGGAGTGTTCTATAAGTATCTCCAATACCACTCTAATATTTCTAATCCATGCTTTTTTGAAAATAATTTCCTTTTATGCCTACAAAATTTAGTTATACACTTACAACCATAGAACAACAAAAAGATATTTAAAATTTATTAGGTACCGGGCTTCTTTATGCCATACATGCATGCGAAAAAGGAGAAAAATTAAGAAAGACTTAATTACAATTTTGGTTCCCAAATATATGGTTTAGTTGCATTTGGTCTCCCATATATTGTAATTCTATTTTAGTCCCCTAATTGTCAAAATCAAACAATTTTGATTCTTAACCCTAACTTAAATTGCTAAAGGAAAAGTTAATGTCACAGTTTTTCCTTCTAGTCTGGCATTACATTTCACTTAAATTTTTTTATGGAATGTCATGTCAGACTAACGTTATTTCTCAACTCTTTTCAGCCCCACAAATATTTAAGTCCCTCAACCTTAAGACTCTCAATGTCACTCTCATAATCTTTCAAACTCTGATTGATTGATGATAGCTCTTAATCTCTCCGAAGATGTCATCGATGCAGCTACAACAACAATGCAATGACGAGCTCTTAATCTCTTCATTTGATTTTGTATTTGGTGGTTTCCTTTGTTTCCCCTTTGTTTCCTTTTGATATGTGCTATACATGTGATTTGAGTAGTGGAGATTAGATAATAAGCAAGCTTATGATAGTGCATTTTAATGGATTAAAATTATGTGAAACACTTGCTTATCTAAACACTAGGAGAGTTGGAAAGCTCATCTTGTGAGGGTCTACCAGATTGACCTACTTTCCTTTTGAATGAAATTGCTTTGTTAGTTAATTTTGAGTTCCCTTGAAATTTTGGTTATTTCCTTGCTTTTGATTTTGCATTCTTATCATTGTCAAGAGGGTAGTGTTACAATTTTTGTTTTGAGTCTAATTTGATTTAGTTTTAGTGTCTTGCCCATGGGCGTGCAAGAGCTAAATGTGGGGGAATTTAATAAGTACAATTTATACACATTTTATATCCATTTTATACTTAGCCTTTTGTCATAATTTTGTGCTAAATTCGATACGATTGTTTGGTTTTTTTATTTGGTTAGTTTCAAAGCTTCATTGCATTAATTTGGTAATTTAGTACTTTTTTAGTCTCTTAAGTATATCTCGAGTTTTGGAATTTATTTCTAGGTAATTCTTATGACTTTGGAAAGTTAAGAGGATGAGCTACAAATGTTATGAATAGTCCCAAGCCCAATTCGGTCATTTAGAAGGTCGCATTTAGCTTGGAATTTGAAGCATAATGCAAACCTACTAAGCCAGAACTAGTCTTAGTATTTTGACCATATCTAAAGCTCTAGATGTCAACTTGGTACAAACCTAAGCCCATTGGATAGCTTAGATCTCCCTTCACAACTTCTATGAAAGACTCAAATTGAACTTGCACCATTTTGATTACGTTTTAGGGATATGAATCGAAGTGACAAATTTTGTTATAGATTAGATTGCTCTACAAAACTATTTTGGTCTTTAACCCATGAGTTGAGCTAGAAATTGAATTTTTAAGCAAGTTTAAGGGAATGGACTACTAAGAGATAGGACTGCAACTTCTATGAAGAGACCCAAATGCAATTGTGCTTCTTCCAGCCCAAATCAGCTGCTCGATTAGAGAGAGGAGTGGGCTTATAGAAAAACCTAACTACGACATTAGTGATTCATTCTTTTGCATTTTTTTTCTCTACTTTGTAAAAAGGAAGAGCTCTTTTAAGGCAAGAATACCAGTCCTTTTTAGATTTTCTCTTTTTATTTTATTTTATTTTTATTTCTTTTGTAATGTATAGTTGATCTTTTCTTTCAATTTAGGAGAAATTCTTATTCAATTCTCCTATTGATTATGAGACCTATTTCTATTGTTGATTATTCCCAATTTTATTTCCTTATTTCTCTGATTTAATGCAATTAATTGCTTTGAATGATTGATTAATAGGGTTGTTAATTAATCCTTCATTGTAATTTGTAGCTAGCTAAACTTCTATAATCAAAATTGTTTATGGCTATTTGGCTTGAGTAGCAATAAGGTTTTTGATTATAAGCTAGTGCCAGTCAATTATTCTATAGAAATATAGGGTGATTGATGAATTTGATACTAAGATGAGTTTGTTAAACAATCTTTTTTCTTTTTGGTTTTTAGTGCTATTATTGAGTTGATTGGGGTGTTGGGCTTTGATAAATTCAGCGATAAGGGTTAATTCAAGTGTTGAGCTCGAGTAACAATATTTGAGGGAAATTAGCAAGAATTAAGTTAGGTGTTAGGCTTCATTTAATTCTTGGCTAAGCAGTTAAATAGGGAATGAAACTTTTGTGTCTATGATCAATCACTAAATTGAATGTAAGAGTCCTTTGGATTGAAATTTTTTCACTTCTTGTTTATATTATTGCCAGTTGTCTATTTTCACATTCAAATTAGATAGCCAATATTCCCCCTATCTTTTACTTTCAAATACTAAATTAATCACCAATCCTTTTGGATCAACCTAGACACATCATACTACAAGCTAGGGTAGTTTAGCTTATTATCTTTATCATCTTTTACACTCATCACTCTTAAGAGAAGGGGTTATCAAATTTCTCTTCCTTGATACTATTCATGTTTTTATTTCTACCAAGCTAATGCTAACTGGATTATTTATGGAGGATCATCTTCTCCACTACATAATTGTGCAGACAATCCTTCCAAGGCATACCAGCACTATAAATATTGTTGAAGATGAACGATTTTTTATGTGGACAATGAACACCAAGCCTGAAATGAACATCTCATATCTCATTTTGTCATACATGTGCACTATTTCCTCAAAGCCAAACCAAAGTTTTGTGCCTTATGGTATGATCTTAACTGAAGTCTTCTCCCATTTTTGAGTTTCTCTAAGTTTGTAAATAAAAGTGGATAATGTTGATAGCTCTACTTGCCTTAATGAGAAGACTATGCAACAAATGTAACTCAAATTTATTAATGGAAGATGGACAAAGCAAGTTGATTCTACAACTAGATGGCCTTTTGCTATTGGTGCCTTTGGAATTAGCTTTGGATCTAAAGTTTTTCAAAATGAAACTATGAACATGTTGAGGAAATTGTAATTGCAATAGAATCATTTCTTTGGGAGTATGGAGCAAACTCTTCAAGAAAATTATAGGCAAAATAAATAAAAGGATTGACTCTCTTGAAGCAAACATGAATTCTAAGATTTGTGACCTTCATGGAAGGCTAAACAACATCAAAGGTCAACTAAATGAGATCTAGCAAGTTGTCTCACCCAAGGAATAGTTTATTAGCTACTCCCTTAGCCCTATTTATCCCTTTTTAGCCTTGTTTTGCTTCTACTATTTATATTGTGGCTCTAATGAATTTTGGATTATCTTTTAATGTATCTTTTATTTTTTATTATCATATTGATCTTTATCCTTTTTGATATGCCAAAAGTGGGAGAATTTATGTATTTTGGGAAGTTTTGCATGAGTTTGTGTGTTGAATTATTTATGCATGCTTTGAGGAGGAGAGTTTGCTAATTTTAGGGGGAGCTTTGAGCTTGTTGTGCTTAATTGTGTTATTGTTTGAGATTGTTGTTGATTGTTGATAGATTCATATCTAACCCTAAAGTTGTGTGTCATCATCAAAGATGGGGAGATTGTTGACCTTAGCCCATATTTTCTAAATGAGTAAATTTTTGTTTTGATGACAACAAATGATTTTGGATGAATTTATCTTTTTTATTTTCAATGGACCAATCTTGGAATTATTTTTGAAGGGTTTTCCTCATGAGTTTGATTAAAAAGTTTATAAAAAATTTCACTAAAAACAATCAATATATTCTTAAATGATTTATCAAATTTTTTAAACTTGGAAATATGCTTTTGGATTGAAATAGGTTTGAAATGGTTTTGAAATAAATTAACAAAAAAAATTTTTCAAGCTCTAGTCATGCGATTCAAAATGGAATTTTTGAACTATGCTCACGATTATGATCGCAATTACATGGCAAGTGCCAGAGAGTTTTCAAAATCTGGTGATTCAAATTGGACTTTTGACTAGTCATTGCAATTTTGATTACAAGCCTCTCATGAGTGCCAAAGAGTTTACAATTCAAGGCAATTCAAATTGGGTTGTATGTTATATTTTTGCTATTCGAATCATGGAGCTTTAAATTGGCTCTTAGTGATTCTAATTGTGGTTCAAATTTTGAATTCATGATCATGATCATAATTCTAATCATAAAGGGTAATTTTTGGAATAATGATCATTTGTTGTGTGCTATTCTTACTTCCTATAAATACCCATTTCTCATGCTTCATTATGAAACCCTAATACCTCTGAGGCAAATACTATCCATTTCATCTATGCCTCATTTCTTTACTTAATTTCTTCAATTTGAGCTAGATTTAAGTGAATCCATGCTTATAAAGCTTCAATTTGTATTCTAAACTTCTGAGTTCCTGTGATTTCCTTCATTTCATCAAAAAAACTTTTAGGTTTTTCAGGGTTAGCCGTACCTAGGTTAGAAAGATTGGTTGAGCTCTTTGTTTTTATTTTGAGTGAGATTCTGAAAGTGTTTTCAAATTGTAGTTGAATAATCATTATATAAGTTTCTTCATGTGCCAATTGTAAACTTTGAGGGATTGATTATTAGTGGATTCGAGCTTGGAAGTAAATGTATGGCTTGAAGACAATTTTTCAAGAGGGAACCATTATAAACCTGCATTGAATCTCTCTATCCTTACACTTTTACTTTCTGCACCTTATATTGTTGTGATTCATTGTTGTCCATGCTCAAGTTGAATTGTTGATATTGTGGATGTTGATTTATTGAAATTATTGTGTGAAGTTGTTTATTTCTTGTTTCCAAACAAGTGAATAAGTTTTGCAATATATAAAAAGGGGATTTCTGAAAAATGTTTTAAAAAATGTAAAATCCTAAAACTAATTCACCCCTTCTTAGTTGAATCTATGACTGCAATCTTAACTACTAGATTATTCATTGCACTTAATTCAATAATAAAAGAAATTGTCTCTATGAGAGGTATAAAAGTGAAAAAAATCCTTCTTTTCTATTGATTTCTTCCATAAAAGGAGTAGACAATTTTTTTGATCTCTTAGAAACATAAACCAAGGAGATTAACCTTAAAATTAAGTAGTCTTTAGGTTTGGAAAATCTTTTATTTTTCCTTTTTTTCTTAATAATGATCCTTAATTTTTTTTTTGGTAAAAAAGAGGGTGTGAGTTTGTGAGAGACATAGATATATAATTTTTTTTTTGTATTGAAGTAGTGGATTCTAATCAAGGACATGCATTCATTGTTGTCTTTTGTTTCTCCATTTGCTTGGGATTATGTATTGATTTGCTTTTCACAGATACAATCATTACAAATACCATATTATGTTATGTACCTAGTTTCTTCTCCTATTTTTATTGACTTCTATATGCAAGATTTTCTTATTTATAAGTGGTTGCTAATTCTTTCATTTTGTGCATTATACTTGCAGAGTTGTCTTATATTTAATAAAAGTACAAGATTTTAAGACATAAGGAATGTTGAAGATGAGATGGTTCCCTTTAGAACCAATTAAAAAGTACTCCCTTGTGCCATTTTTTTAACATGTTTTATGCAGAATAATATTTATGTATTACAGTACTTTTAATTTGTTAAATTGCTGTAGGCTAATGAATAAGGCTACATAAATGGAATATAGAGATAATGATCTTGATTTAGATGAATTTTCATAGTAAGGCTTGAAGGAAATAGTTTGTTTCTAGTAGTGCATTGTGGAATTAGTAGCAATTGATGTATCTTGATGTTTAATATTAATTATGGTGCAGGCATAAGTCTAGACAGCCCTTTTCTAGGCATCATGCATCAAGACCAGAAGCAATACCATTGGATTTTGTGGTGTGTCCCACATTTAAGGTTAATCTTGAAGAAGTTAGAACTCAAGCAAAATAGGCTGCACAAGATTAGCATCGTATGAAGGTTGGTGACTTGTGTTCATTGCAGTTTGTTTATGTGGTTGTCTCTAGTAATTTGTAGCAAAAAGCTTGAAAGGAATCAACAAAAATGTGCTATTTTTTTTATAAGGTCTTTGAATTTTTAATTTACAAGCATATAATACTATCATGTTTACAAACATGAGACACCATAAACCATCAAAGCTATCTAGGGATTGGGGATATAAAAAGTAAGTCCTGAACACAATATAGGAAGTTATGATGTATTGAAAACCTAACAAGCCTCTTTAGATTATAAGATTTGAAAAATTATTGAATCATCATGATAACAAGTTACTACAAATAAAGGCTCGGTTTATTTATATTGTTGTCTTTTCTCATTTTTTTGCCTACGTATTCAGGCTCCACTTTGGCTTTTCTCTTTTCCTCGTAGTGAATTTTCCTCATAAATTTTTTGCCACTAATATATTAATGATTGCTTTTGTGTTTTTTTTATGGTTGCCGAGATTAGCCAAAATTGATAATGTTGAACTACCTAAACTAGTAACTACTATTAGTTCATGTCAAATTCACAAAGACTGAAGATTGATTTCAATATATTTGCAGTGTATAATGGGGGTGGATATTTGATTGGACAAGAAATTAAATCAAACAATTGGAATGCAAGCTAAAAAGAAATAAGAAAAAGGTAAATCAAATGGAGAAAAGCTGAATCCAAGGAACTCTTGCAACCAATTCAATGACTGATTATTGACACTATTGATTCATTTATACTTTGACTACTTAGCCAAGAAACTAATTAAGCTCATTACCTAATTAATCTTTGTTAATTTCTTTCTATCACACCCTAATCCAGGCACGTGACTGGCATAGAAGCTCACTATTAGGAAACCCTCTACAAGTCTAATCATGCAAAAGCATTCATAATGTGACATGACTTTTATCAAAAGATACTACCAGACATATGCATTAATCAGATACTTC
Organism: Saraca asoca; assembly: GCA_026873985.1. Lineage (NCBI taxonomy): Eukaryota > Viridiplantae > Streptophyta > Magnoliopsida > Fabales > Fabaceae > Saraca > Saraca asoca. The sequence continues at coordinate 6,189 of JANHAO010011261.1, read as the reverse complement.
AATTTAATTTCTGCCAAAAATCTGGCAGAGTTTCCTCTATTTTTCAAACTCCTAAGCATAAGGCCAATACAACAAATAAGGGCTACAAGTACTATACACAACCTATATAGCAAAATCAAGACTACAGTAGTACAGACAACATAAAGTCTATAACCTACTAGGCAATAACCAGACAAAACATATACACATTTCAACTATGGCAATTGCCAAAATTTACACCATCAATATACCTTTAGGCTTCGCAGGAAGTAATTTACTCGGTCAAGGAGTAGATTCTGAACTGAATGGATATGGGTGGATGGTGGGGATGGCTTCAGGCTTTGAAATAATAGGAAGGAAAATAGGGTGACTTTCGCAGAAATTCAATGAATAAATAATCCAACAAAAAAACCAAAACTCAATTTGCAATTTATGTTCAGAATCTAAGTAGAAAAACATGCATTTGTGAAGATAATACTTAATAGTTTAAAAGGAACAATCCAAAAGTAATTTTAGAAACTTTAAGTCACCAAAAAGTCATGTTAGTAGATATAGTAATTAACAAATAAAAATGTGAAGTAGAATATAACATTATGAGGAACATTCATCAAGATATATATACACAAGAAAAATCATTGGGATCTTTTGAAATTTACCAATATTAAAGTATCAAAAGATTTTGGATTTTCTAAATGCAATTGGAGTCCAAAGGATAATTCCTAAAGGTAACCATATCTAATAGATATCAGATATCATTATACACCTTATTCTACCATCAGATATTCTCCCCTTATTCCTCTAATAGATATAATTCTAATCACAAGTGCACTTGAAATTTCTCTAAAAGAATTTCTAATGGATTCAAGATTTCAAAAACAAGTAATTAACCGAAATGTATCATACTACCTGATATATCAAGAAATAAGAAATAGTTCTGATCAGTTCTTGAAATTAGTGTTTTGATGACATTGTCATTCATTTTATATAGCATATAGTTCAAAACTATCAGAAATCCAATATCATAGCAGGATGTCATCATTAGTTCTATAAACAGAAATTAATAGAAAATGCATAAGTACACTATAGTAAATCATTTTCATATCTATATAACATACGGTAAAATTTTTGAGTCAAGTTAACATCAATATTCTGCTTAGAAATGGTGATGTTCCAGATAACAAAATTATTTTGTTTTGCAAAAAGGGATTCACATAAAAGTGGGATTATCTACTCACCTTGAGGATATCCAGATAGCTTCAAATGAAAATTTTTGAACTACAGCTTTTCCAAATTGGCTTATCAGAACCAGTTACCAAGATCATGTAACCTTATATAACGAACTTTTTGTTTCAAAGTATTAAAGTTTCTAGTGTTCAAATTTCAATTAGGATGTATTCATATAGATAAAAATAAAACGTGGAAAGGGGTAGTACTTACTATCCAGTAGCCGATTAAGGTTTAGGTGTGTTGCCAGATAAACACAAAGAAGGTAGAATGAAACTGCCAGCCATTGAAGGGTGATGGCTTACTAATCACCATCAGCAAAGGGAGCGTCAACAGTGGCTAATGAAAAAATCGTAATATGTTGCTTGTGATGAAAGGTGACTATCTGAGAAGGATGATATGGTAGATGTGACTAGCCAAAAAAGGGCTAATCCATTGCCGATAGTGGCACCGACGAGTAGGCCAGTAGGAAAAAGTAGGCAACTCACCGAAGGTTGATCGAGGAAGGAGGAGGAGATAGTCTGAAGTAGGGCAACCACCAATGTTGATCGACCGCAGCTGGGTTGTTATATAGCAACTAGAATGATTACTGGAAATAGGGAAAAATAGGTTGACCAAAAAGAAGCTAGCTAGAGCTACTGAAGAAGAAAGGATCGATAACCAGCTACTGCTTAGACAAAGTTGGACAGAAGAGAAGGAGGAGCAATTGACCTAGTAGCTCTGTTCACCCAAAAAAAATGGAGCAAGTAAGAAGAAACAAAGCTAGAATAAGGTTCCATTTACTGTGTAGTTATGGCTCAATCGGAGCTCAGTTTAGAGCTCCAACAAGAGGAGAAGGATGCTAGAGCAGATAGGAGAAAAAAAAAAGATGCATAACGGTAGCTGGGTTGCTGGAGATTACAGGAGAAAAGAAGACAGAGGTAGGTTGGGGGACCAAGACTCATATGACACAATGAGGAAGAAGGAGGTTAGCGCCCAGTTAAAAGAAAGAAGAAAATAAAATAGGGAAAATTATAATTTGACCCCAACAAAACTTCAACTTACTCACTATAGTCCTCTAGAAAAGGGGAAAATTGTTTTTTGGCCACAAAAAAATTTAAAATATTCATTATGGTCGACCAAATCTCAAACTATTTTATTTATTATTCCAATGTGTTACACTACCAAATTTTGCTAACCAAGTCAAGCATCCAATTAGCTTTTATTACTAAATCAGTTAAAGCCAGTACCTCAACCGATTTATCAATAGCATTAAGTTCTGAAAATACCAAGTTTAATTAATTCATTCACCCCAACAACAAAGTAAATAATTATCCTCAATTATCTAGGAGAATTGATTTCTCGTGGCAGCAAATCAAAACCCTATTGCTATCCTGAAACTAAACAACCACAAATAATGAAATTGCCTATAAAAATTTAACTAGCAGTCAATCACAATGCATAATTAATTAATTTGTCACATTAATGAATCATCCTTAACAATTATAAGCAATAAAAATAGAGAATCAAAAGAATCAAATTGGAAATAAATTGGAATTAAAAGCAAGTCTCACAATTAACTAGAGAATTAGTACAGAAATTCCTTGAAATTGAGATAAGAGTTCAGCTACACTTTAATACAAAAATAAAAAGAGAATGTAATGTCCAAAGCCCTTATTGGTCAACTATTTGAGACATCTCCTTTTATGAATCTTGAGTGCCTAAAATATGTAAGTATAAGATTTGGAAAATGTATTTTAAAGAGATTCTTGTAAATAATTAAAATTTTGAAGTATATGTTTCAAGTGTTTCATTTACTTCTTTATTGTGTTTTAGAAATTTGTTATGGAAAATAAATAAATTAATTGTTCTTGTTTAATTGTTGGGACATATTATTTATTCTAAGTGTTATTTAACATTCTATTTAAGACACATGCTAAAAAAGAATAAAAATATAAAATTTATTCAATACCCTATTTAATTACATTAGCCTTTTAAAGATTACTTCATATTTAATGATTTAGAATTTATAACTTATTTACTATATTATACCAAGCGATGCTTTGGTTTCAATTAAGACACATGTTAAACTATTGTTCTATTTATCCATTTTTTATAGTTTATTTATAAAGTTCAATGTGTTATTGATTTTGGTTGTTAATTATGTTCAAGTTTTTCTTAATAAGGATAAAAGAAATCTAAAGGATATATTTTGATGAACTTTGTTTTATTAAGATAATTATTAATGAAAATTATTATACCTTAGCTATACTTGTTTGAGAAATTTAAAATCTATGTTTATTGTTACAAATGAAGTATATGAGCTAAGTATAACATAAATTAGTCTTGTAGGGATTTAAAAGTACATAGTCTAGTACTAATCTCCACAGCAAAAGTTTTAAATTTACTTTTCCTTTCATTATATTTGTCTATTTTAGTCTTTATATTTCTATTAAAAGAAACACACAAACACAATTAGTCCCTTTTCAGCATGCAAAATGCATAGCAAAAGAAAGAGAAACACCACTTAGCCTCTTAGGAAAAACACTCTCACTCCTCTTCTCCGATAGGGCTAGCGTTTTGTCATCCAAGAAAGTCTAGCTAGCCCCAGCCACTCTAGATTGCCCCCTTCATCAGAACCTGCAATGATCAACCACTTCTCAATAGTGACACTATGCTTCAACTCAATGGAACACCAACCACCGTCCTTCCCTTATGTCTGACAAACTAGGAAAATTGCAATGCTCTAGTTAGCTTTAGCATTCATGCATCACATTTCTCCATCTTCCATCTCTAGCACCTGTAGTGTTCCCTCCACCAGCTTGTTAACTCGTGGAAGCTAAGCCAGGCTAGGGGCAATAAATGGGTGCCTTGTTTAAGCACATCAATTGGTTGAAGTCTAACTACTCTGCAGCTCAAAATGGAAGCTACAATATACAGCTCTTGGTCACAAATTACATTTTTTTTTCAAGAATCCAATAAACATTCTACAAAACTTGAAGGGTTAGGTGGAAGTCCAAGTTTATGAATTGTTGTTGTGCTGGAAAAAAAAACTCAGCTTGTGAAGCTTGAAATTGAGGTAAGTAAATCACTCACTTTTTTACCTTTATAAGATGTTCCATTTTTTTCCAATGATTAAGGTTAGGTTGGAATCCATGTTAATATATGACTTGTTTTAATAGAAATAGTTGACTAAAAATAAATGGACATTTTGCCACATGTGAAATTATGTCTAGTGTGATTGCTTGAGATAATTGAATGTCTACTTGCACTTGTGCCACTTCATGGTTTAAGCTAGTTAGATTAGATCAATGAGTCTTGTTGAAAGCATAACAATAGTAGTGTTGCTCCTTGAAGTCAAGTAAGTACTAGAGTTAAGTCTATGTGTGTATAGTTGGATTGTTCCTTGAAGGTGATAGAATGAGATAGTTATGAGTTGGCTTGAAAACTTAAGAATGGTTGAACATGGAAAATATAAGTGAACTACCCACACTCTTAAATTCTTATATTATTTGCCATTGAGTTAGAATTGAATGTAAACAATATATATAGTGTTGATATATTATTTGTGAGTATTTGAGTTAGGCAAGTGAAATAAGTTAGAATTGTATTGCATGTGAAATGGTAGATCTTGAACTTTTTTTTTTATAGCTAGTGAATGTTTTATATTCTACTACCTCTTAAGTCATTATGGGTTACTTGATTTTGTAAAAAACAAAGAAATTGATGAAACTTGATAGGTATTTAATTAAATAGAAAAAAAGGTTTGGTGAGTCAAAAATATTGGGAGTATCAATTGTTTGAAATTGTTAGGGCTTCCTAGTGAAGGCGTAAATGGTTATATGTTGATTGAATTATCTATTGCTATTTTTGTTAAATTTGAACTATGCTTTAAGATAAATTAGTATAAAATGGGCACCCATAGTTTCATAGAAGCCAAGAACCATCACTAAATTAAATTTGTAATTTATTCTTGATATTTGATTGAGTTTGAATATGCGTGATCCTTTGAATTTCCCTAAGGGCCAAAAGCCTCTTCTTGGCTAATTTATAAGTTGTGTGGAGTCTAGATAGTAGTTTGTGTGTGAAAAATAAGGTTACATGTGTGCCTTGCGATTATGTTGGCTTACTTGTAGCTAAGAAGTATAATGTGCATTTGACACTTCAAAAAGTTGTTTCATAATGCATGAGTGTAGTATATATATATTCAGTATTATGATGAGTTATTTGATGTAAATGTTATGTTTGTGATGACTGACTTGTGTTTGAATTGAAAGTTGGACTCTTGAGCATGATCCATTGGGTAACTTACCTCATGCAATAGAAACTAAATATGATATGGTCATCAAACTATTGGAATGATAAGGGGAGGGAAACTAGTGGAGAGATAAGGAGAATGGAGAATTGAAATTGGAATTGGAATGGGAATTGAATTTGAAACTACAAATGGTAAGTCGCTTAAAGGATTAAATTTATGAGTCTAACTCCAATTCATGGTGGGGTGTTTTATGTTGCCATTGGGATTGTTCATGTGTCTGTTTTTGGATAACTTAGAATGGTTATGATTTTTCTTAGCAACTATGTAGAATTATTGGTGTCATCATACTTGTAAATGGAATGGATGGTTCTTCTTCCTTGAGAAGAAGTTTGAGAATTTGAGTGTTGGTATAATATGAATCCTTAATGCTTTATAAATAATTGAATGGAATGCTCATTTTATTTGATCTATCTTCCTTTACATATGAAAACATTATTTGCATGTTAGGAACTGTCAGGTCCCAAAATAGATGGTATAGAAATCAAGAAGTGGTAGAAAATTTATAAAGAGGAATTTAAATCAGATCTTCCCCTTATCTCATTGGAGATACAGTATACAATCTTTGTTTGTTTGTCTCTTGAGTTATAATCAAATAATGAGATTTTTGTGATAGAGAAATGTTCAGTTTTCAGCAGATTTTGTGAATTAAGATAGATTGAAATAACCAGAACTTAAAATAAAGTTGAAGC
>JANHAO010011260.1:0-17119 GCA_026873985.1 Saraca asoca | reverse complement strand
CATCTCTGCTACCTCTATCTTTCTGGTTTTCACTGATTCAAAGATCTTGGAGCTCAATTGAAGAAATTCACATAGTTTTGTTTGATATTTTCATCTCAAATTCTGGTTTTGTATTCTTATCTTATCTCTATTGTTTTGTTTTAGATTTCTGGTGTTAGAAATCTAGTTTCTAAGTTTGGAAGAGCCCTATTGTAATTCTTCTAGGTTAGCAAGATCCGTGTTTAATTCTTGTGGTTTAGGTTTAGAAGAGCCTGTCCCAATTCTTCTAGGTTAGTAAGAAGCCTGTTAATTTCTTGTGTGTATGTTGTAAAACTGGTAGTTCAGCAGCCTGGTAATCCTGATGATTTTTATTCTTAATTAAATAGGTCTTTCAGTTGAGAAAGATCAAGTGAAATAGACTTGAATTGCGATTTCAATTCAAGTTGAATTACTTTAAAAATCTGTGTCTTCTGTATTTTACATTACTGCACATTTTTGGTTTCTACAATCTGCAATTTTGGTTTCTATAATGTTATTTACTGCATCATTATTTCTGCTACATTGTTGATTCATTTTGTAAGCTAGTTCATCTTAATCTTAAACAAATCTGCTTTCACTAAAAGATTTCAGTTAAATTATTTCAATTAAATTTTTAAAAGGTGTATGAAAATTCCCCAATGGAAAAAGGCCATACTAAACTAAATTCTGCCCATTTAATCTTTAAGTTTTACTCACCAATCTTTATATTTTTGGGGACCTGACAATTTTAATTTTAATAATCAAGATAGTTTTATGAAGATGTTTGTACATAAAATATGACAATTCAAACACTTACACAAATCAACTTATTCAACTATGCATAAGCAAAGCAATAAGAAACATATGCACAGATAGATATCACTCTTTCAAACATCTAAGCAACAAGATAAACATTGAAGCATAATATATTCAACAAATTTTATCTACGAAAATAAAACATGTCTATTTTTCAATTGTTCAACATCATGTAACAAAAAAACCAATAATTTAAAAAAATATAAATCAAACAATTTAAAGTTTGTAGCCTAAATTGATCAATATCAACAAGAACAAGATAATTAGCACAATATGAATTGCTAGAATATAAAGAAAATGGGGAAAGAGAAATTAAACTTAAGATTTATAATGGTTTCCCCTTGAAGATCCGTTCCAAGGTATACATCCACTCTTTAAGCTTTACAAGTTCGGGCTACTTCTCCATTATCCCTTCAAGTTTTAACTGACACTTGAAAAAGCTTTACAATTTTTTTGCTCCTCCTTGAGCAAATTACTTCTTACGAGGGATGACTCACCATCAAACAATTTCTAAGGGATATATCACCCCCTTTACAAATCCAAAGAGATTCTTTACTCTTTACCACTCACAAGAAGATTGAGATGATGGATAACTCAGAAAAACTCTTTCAAAAAGTAGATGAAATAAATGAAGAACTTAGAATAGAAGGATTTCATAATGAAGAGCTCAAATCTTGATTTTGATGAAAGAAAGAGTAATAGATGATAAATGATGAAATTTAGGCTTTTTATATGTTGTATTTGATTATTCTTAGCTTATATAAGAAATCTATAATATTTTATAGTTGTTTGGGACACTTTTGGATAAAAACTAGCTATTATTTTCAAAATTAACCCTGGTGATTCAAATTGCTAATAGTCGAGACCCAGTCCATTTTCACGATTCAAATCGCCTTGTTCTATTGTAAAAAGTGATTTGAATTGCTTCTAGAAGATAGAATTTTAGACTCAACTTAAAAAAGCCAAAACATCTTCATTTCAAGACCATTTTAAGTAAATGATATTTAAGTCTACTCTCATATGGCACTAGTTTCATGCTCATATAGTAAGTAGTTTTTGAGATATTGTAAAAATAATGAGCAAATGTTAAAAAGACTTGATTGTGAAAAATTGATTTTTAAACTATAACTTTTTTTTAACTTGACAATTATAAGCATATTGCATGTCTACGGAAAGCTCTTTGAGTCTATTTTCATATGAAATAAATCTCACAATTAAATTTTAAGCATTATGTGAGATATGATCAAAAGAGTAACTAAAGGTCAAAACCAAAAATATCAAAACTCATATCTCATTTGTTTTTGAAGTGTCACCAAGGCTATATTGTGAAACATAATTGTGACCTATATTTTTAAAATATCTTTGAACTAACTAAAAATTGAAATTATATTTGAGCTCTGTATCATGAAAAATTTTATTTTATAAAAAAGTCTAAGCCTAAGAGAAAAAATTATACCCAATGAGGCCTTTAAGCTTTTCTTGATGCTTTCAAACTATCGAAGTTTCAATCTTTCAAATCTTCAAAACTTGATGCATCTCCTCTTTCTTACTTGTTCTTCATTATTCCTTCTTAAGTTGAGTATGACAAGATTTTCCATTATTTTACTCCAATAGTCACTCTTCTTTCTTTTGAACAATCCTATAAAATATGTATAAACTAATTTACAAACCATATAATTAATTCAAGATAATTTATCATAATGCATTATTCAAATATATAGCTAAAATAAATTAATACAAAAACATACATTATCCACATTATATATTTATTAGCCATAGCATAGTATGTTTATAAATACTAGTATAAAATATATTATTCTTGCACATTAGAACATACTATATTATTGCAGCACTTATTTATCATCATCAAAACTCATCATGTTGAACCTTAGGACTAACATATAGAGCTTGGCTCAAGTTACATTTAGTTAAAAGGTACCACCAAGCACTTATTGTTTTGTTAAATTACAAATTGTGCATTAAATATAAGATAAGACCATATTTGGAGGGAGATGTAAGATGATGAGCAAACCAGACATACTAATTGAAGAATTATAACAACTTTTATATATATATTTTTTCAATAATCAAATTTAAGTGAAAGGAAAATGACATTCCCTTTGCAAATTGGCATCAAATATCATATTTGAACAACTTATATTGAAAATAAATATTAGAAAAAAAATAATTTTGTCTTACAACTAAAATATTCAGAAGCTTTACGAAACTTGTCATTAAAAAAAAAATTGAAATCCATCTAAGTATCGCATGCTTGGTTAATTTTTGTAATCAACCTTGTAAGAATTGAGATCCAAACTTTGTTCTATGTACCAAGTTATATTCAAATTAAAACTCAATCTACTTCTAAACAAGAAAAATTACAACCTGTGCATCTCACTGGTTAAAATTTAATAGGCTGCTAGTGTTTTATTGTCCAAATTTAGACTCTATGTTCCCCATATTTTCATTTAAACCAAATGCTCAACTTTGATACTGCAATGACAAGACTTTTGGAGAATCTATTGCTTCAATGCAAAATATAGCTATTACAATGCAACTAAGTGATAACATACAATTGCCACAGATTGCTTCAATGCAAAATATAGCCCTGACAATGCAACTAACTCTAACGTACAATAGCAATGAATTAGCATAGAGCTGCCTTCATTCATTTTTTCTTCTTTACAACGTATATGAAGTTACAAAAAGAAAATATAATAGGTCAAGTTTTTTCAATAGTCAATATTTTCCTCAAACATATGAAATTATTTTGTCATATTTATAAAATTATAAATTTGATTATTATATTTTTCTTGAACTGATCACAAAACTTGTACATTGCACTAGCACAACACTAATTTTAAATAAATTAAATAATCTATGATTGACTTGCAATTAGGGTTGTCAATAAATCGAGTTGTTTTGAATTTGGGTTCAGTTCAAGTTCTGTTCAAATTAAACTCACGAACAATAGGGTTGTCAACACTAATTTTTTTATCTCATGATTCAGTTCAAGTATGATTTGAGACAATTTTTTTGATCTCAAGTGCTGTTCAAATTAAACTCACGAGCAACTCAACTCGCAAACTTAAATATAACGATGGAGTATTTTATTGATAATTTAAAAATTTTATGAAAGTAAATATATTTAGCAATTTAATAATATAAAATAATTAAAAAATATAAAATGACTAAAGATAGTAATATAATACTATTATTCAAATTATAAATATACTTAATGTAACGTGAATGACAATTTGTGTTAAAATACAAAATTGCATTATGATCACAATGTGACAAAAAAAGATGATTTGATTCGAATTTTCCAATATCCTTCCATTATTTCTCTTGACTTTATTTTTTATAGAAAAGAAGTTAAAGTCAAAGTTATTTATTTAATTATTTAATTTATTTAAATAAAATTAATAAATTATTTATCATATATTTTCTATCTTCGCTCTTTTTATAACATAAAATACATTTACAAAGAATTCAAGATCATCAAGTGATAACTATCTGTAATTTAAATTTTTTATAGTTTTACTTAAAATAATATTTAGAACATTTATAAAAAAAAAATAACATAAGAGTAATAAAAAAATATGTTTTATTTTATAATAAATTTTACCAAATATTTTATTTTAAAATATTATATATTATAATATTTATTTATTTATTTATTTTTAACTTATATATTTATATCTCAAATTATACCATAAATAAATAAGTTGAGCTTCTATGAATTTAAAATCGACTCGATCCATGAAGCCAACCGTTCACACACTGAACTTTATATTCTATAGTCAAATATTGGGTACAAAAGTAGTAACTGTAATTGGTACAAAATATATTTCATGTTTTATACATATAAGTAACAGATATAAAAAAATTTACAGATTTGTTTCAATACTCAATAGATAATGTGCTGTTTTTTCTACAAAAATAGTAACAGGAAATTTACCAATGATTCTACGAAGATTGGGCAAGTAGTTAAGAAATTTTGGCAAAGTTTGTTAAAAAATTATGACATATGAAATATAAAAATTTTCTTTCTGTTATGAGATAAACAGATTTTGTCTCCTAATCTTAAATCATATAAAATAATGGAATTATCTCTCATTATTAACACAGTAAATTCTATTTAGCCTTCAGTATTGTATATTCGAGTTTAAATTTGAGTTATTATAGTATAAAAAATTTTATATTATTAATAAATAACAAAATGTTATGTCATTAAAAAAATAGTAAGGAATTTTTAATACCAATAAAAAAAGTTTTAACAATTTTTTAATAACATAAGTAAATAATAATGTAATATTGATTTACATTGATAATAATTCAAAATTAATTAAATGCTATATAGTTCTCTAAAATTTTATATATTTGATTTATTTTTCAATATATTGGACAACATAAAAATAAGTTGTTTATATACTTGATTTATTTGTCAATATATTAGAAAGTAAGTAAAAACAAATTAACGTAACAAATTAATATTCAATGATATTGTGATAATTATTTAAAAACTTTATAAAGAGAACTTCACAATCATATAAAATCTTTTGTAATTTTATTAAATTAATAATTTAATTCTTATAATTTTATTTTATTTAATTATATCATAAGATTTTAAATTATTTATAATTAAATCTTATGCATTAAATTCAATCTAATCTCAAATATTTATTACTTTTGTTAATTCACTAAAATAGGTTTATTCCTGTCAATATACATATTTGTTTCCATAAATTACGGTCTAAAAAAAGCTTGTTTATTGCAATTTGAAGATAATGGTGAAAGGACAACGCGCTTCAATTGTCAACCAGAGGAAACGACTTGAATAAAAAAATCTTACAGAAACTTATTTCAAATCACACAATTTCCAAGAAAAAAATACATGATATAACAACAAAGTTCAAAAACAGATAATTGAATTTAGGAATTAACTTAGAAAATAGTAAGGATAAATTTTTTTTCCACATGATATCCTGTTAAATCAAATAAGAGAGAATTTTAAATTTCAAAATTTCCCTTTTCATTGCCCCTTTTCAAAATCATAAAAAATTAGAATTTAATTAAAAATAAATTCATATTAAAATTTGTACATTAATTCAATAATTAAATGAATTCGATTCAAGAATTTTCATATTTATTAGTTTTCTCTTCCCAAATCCAAACATAAGTTTTATCCGTTTGAGTTGAGTTTTAGTTTTGTATAAACCATCGCTTTGAGTGTGGTCACAGTTGACAAAGTCGACTCCCGAGTTCCGAGTCACGACTCAGACTCATCCTCGAGTGTTTTGGTTTAATTAGGTAACTGCGCAGCCTTCATTCTCAACAACAATTCAGGAAGGGGAAGCTTTCTTCACAACGAAGACAACGAGAGAACGAGCCAGGGAGCTGAAAATGTCTCTGAAAGCATCCGATTCATCGGAGAATCTGATTTTACCGGTATCGGATCCTCCGAAGGACCAAGATGGAGAGAGGCTTTACAAGGCTGATGACAAACTCTTCAAAGGTTCCGCCATGACCAAACGAGGAGCTTATGCTGCAATCTCTTACATGTCTTGCGCAGGTGCACCCATAATACTTGTCAATTTTTCGTTTTATCTCACCCCATCTTCATATTATCGCGTTCAGTTATATATTACTGGTTAAATTAACTGATTAGATGAAATTTAGCATTTTTGTCGTTAGCATGCATGTATTCCTTATTATTTTGCAACTGTTAGAAATGTTGAGAGTTCTCATACGAAGAAATTCTCCAATTGTGGAAATTCTCTTTCCCATGTTGGACTGACACCTGTAATGATGTGCCAAATTGATTTTATTCTCCTTCAAATTCATGAAAACCCTCCAAATGATTCAATTCATTTTGTTGTGTGGCATATAAGACGTGAAAAAGACAGACTTTTGAATGAAATTAAGAGGAGGGAGAAAAGGTTGGAACGAAAAGCAGGAAAGAGTAGGTTACCTTTGATTGATTGGGAACGTACAGTGCACTGTCCTCTTGGCCATGTGAATATATCACTATGTTTTAATATGTAAGACTTTTCATCTAGAAAAAGAATACTGCCTTTTGCTCAGTTGCTCATTAGTTTCTACATTTGTTTTGTAGTTCTCTTGTTGATGTTCAACAAGGCAGCTCTTTCCTCTTATAACTTCCCATCTGCGAATGTCATTACACTTCTTCAGGTTGATCCTTACAGTGGTTTTCTTTTCTTTAGATGTATTTACTATTCACTTTCCTAGCTTTTAAGGCAATTGATGATTCTTTAGTTTTTAGTACTTATATGGTCATTTGTTTGTTTCATGGGTAATTGATCATAAGCTAATAATCATGTCTGATTCTCCCTTTTTCTCTCTTGAAGAGCAAGAAAAACTTTATAAAACCTGGCCATGTTATGCTCTCTTGTCAAGTGATGAACTTCTAAGCATCCCTTGCGAATAATTGTCAATAAAAGGACTTACACTATACCTTGGACAAGAGCTAGAAAGGGTTTTTTGTTGAACTCAAGATCTATTTCAAAACTTTGAACATTATTGCTTGCTTCTTTCTGCTGCAGATGGTCTGTTCTTGTTGTTTTCTCTATGTATTGAGGCGCTGGAGGATAATTTCTTTTACAGCAGGCGAATCTTTGATTATGTCTGATAACTCGCCAATATTTGTACCATTGAAGACTTTGAGGCACACTTTTCCTCTAGCAGGAACATATTTACTTTACATGGTATGTCCTTGCATGCTTTCTTTCATTTTTTGAAGGAGAATTTCTTTATTATTATTCATTATTTTATGTTTTTTTTTATCCTATCCTGTATTTCTCCTTGAAAGCTAGCCACCATGGAGTCTGTTCGTGGGGTAAATGTTCCAATGTACACCACCCTTAGGAGGACTACAGTGGTATTTACAATGGCTATGGAGTTTATTCTGGTGGGGCAGAGGTATACATCCTCTGTTATATTCAGGTAACAGATAAATAACTTTCTTGCGTTGCATGTTGAGACTTGCAGTATGCCATATTTCAGTTAAATGCATCTTTGACTTAATTAGCGACGGCCCCCTCCCCCGTATAACCTATTAAAAGTTTTGCACTTTTTGGATTGAGCATCTCCCTGATTCCTTCACTGAAATTTGTAAGGTTGTTATCAGTGTTGGCTTGATTGTCTTTGGAGCATTTATAGCGGGTGCACGGGACCTCTCTTTTGATGCTTATGGCTATGGTGTTGTTTTCATGTCAAACATCACTACGGCAATATATCTTGCAACCATAGCCCGTGTTGGTAGTACTCTCACACAACAAAGAGGAAATTAGTTGCCTCGTTTTTGTTATTTGTTAGCCTGACATTTTTCTTGTGATAAAAAATCATTCTTTCAGGGAAAACCAGCGGCCTAAATAGCTTTGGCCTTATGTGGTGCAATGGTAAGCTGGTAGATTTATCCAATGGCCTGTAAACTATCTTATCCTCTTTTTGCGAGGAAACACGTGGTTCTTTTCTTATCCCTACTTCACTCAAAATACTTTCTCTGTTGTATTATAGGTGTCATGAGTGGACCAGTACTGCTTTTGTGGACATTTATTCGGGGTGACTTGAAGATGGCAATAGATTTTCCTTATCTGTTCTCACCTGGTTTTCTTGTAAGTTATGCTTGCTAACTGAAGCTGTCTCTTTGAAATAATTAGTGGGGTTCATTTTCGTTCATCAGCTTCTAAAGAGATATTTATCCTCGCAACTGGGCGTTTGGGACTCTTTCTCCAGTAATATAAAAAAAAAAACATAAAATTAACATTTTATATTGAAGTTGACTGAATGACTCGTAAATATATGTAATTTTCTACCCAAACCTTGAAGATGATATCATTTTCCCCACTCTTAAAACCTATTCAATATTTTTTCAGTAATTATAGTTTTCTGTCCCTACTCCCCAGTAGGTGAAAAGGAATATGATGTCGGTTCTGTATTTGTATGCCTCTGTATCACTGCATCTGTCTTCCTTTTGACTAGTCAGCCTAAATGAAGTGACTCAAGAGAGTATAAGTAATCAGTAATCCGTCTCCAGTGACTAAGCAAGTTTCCCATTCTTGTTCATAAAGTAGCAGTTGACTTATGTTATAGTTTTCAAGATAAGGTTTGACCCTGGTTCCATCTTTTTAATATTCTGACTGTAATTTAATATGTGTATTTTTCCTTGTTTGGGCAGGTTGTTTTGCTTTTTTCTTGCATACTGGCTTTCTTTCTGAACTACAGTATTTTTCTGAACACAACTCTCAATTCAGCCCTCACGCAAACTATTTGTGGTAATCTTAAGGTTTGTTCAACAACTAGTTCTTTCATCTGAAATGTATCAATCATGCACCTGATATTTTAGGTTGATATTTTCAGTCTAGTAGCATAGTTGAGTACTGCTTGGCCTTTGCTGTACAAGGATTGACTGGATAGGTAGGATGCTCACAAATTTTACCCATACAAGGGCAGAAACGATGGGCCTTCAGTACACATCTTTCGCTATTCAAACCTGGAGCATGTTGGGATTATTGGTACTAGGATAGGGTGAGACTAAGTATAAAAAGGCTTATATTTTCCATCTGAGTAATGATGCAGATGAGAGTACACTTCCTGACTAAGCAAACTTTAAATCACATACTATGTAATGAGAGAGATTTAACGTAGAAACAAAAATTTTGCTTTTTCAACATCGTTAAAGCCTTGAAGGTGAAGAGAAAGGGGAAAGAATGAGGATGGGGATTGTTTTGGAAGCTTGTCTTATATAAGTAGTCGATGTTGTATCATATAAAGATATAATGATAGGGGAAAAAGAAATAGAACTTAGTAATTTAGTGCAGAAAAGAAATTCCTGATCAATTAGACTTAATAATGATATTTATTTGAAATTGGAAACCCTTGCTTAGGATGTGACACTATGAGCATGTTGATATGTCATTGTAAATGAGAAAATATCTTTACATATCAATTCCTCAAGTGACTATTGCATTTGGTTTTATACAGAAATTCTAGTTTCTTCTGTATTGTTGTGTAGGATCTATTCACTATTGGCCTTGGCTGGATAATTTTTGGTGGCCTACCATTCGATATTGTGAGTCGCTATGAAACTGCTCTTCTCAGAGTGTGTGATTTTAATTGTTTGATTTTTGTTTTTCCTATTCTATCGTATGAAAGAATGTATTGTGTTTTGGTTGCAGTGGAATGTAATCGGTCAACTCCTCGGATTTGTTGGCTCTGGTTTGTATGCATACTATAAGCTTATTGGGAAATGACTTGCCTAAGTTCCTTAGAGGATGTCTCTCTTTATTAGAGACAACCAATTCCGGTCACTGCATCCCTCTAACCAGAATCTGAATCAATCTATCAATCTTCAGTCCATCAAGAATGTGTGAGCTAATCTTATACCTTTAGGAAATTTTGCTTGAGCAAGAGTTGCCGTTCCAACTTTATTCTAGGGAAATCAAGACTTTCTTATGGCTCTAGTGTATTTATACAGCCGTTGATTTTATTAGTTTATTCACCCATTGTATACAATTAATCATGCTCTTTGTATTACAATCTTTACAACCCTAGATTTAATTGAAATTCTGTCTTGGGGAAAGAAAATTTTCTGAAGTTTATTTGTTCATTTGTTTTAGTTTTGGATATGATGATCTGAGTCCATATTAAATGTAATTTTAAAACCATGAAGCAGGGAACCTTCAAAGTGGTTTTCCAGTTTGACAAACAGTTTTCTGAACAAATTTTGTGTGGCTCTGAGCTGCCCCATTCCTAGGATGCTTGAACATGTGGAACAAGAAAAGGATGGTATAAATAATTGTAAGGCTGCGCAATATCGAATAATCCCTTTCTTCTGCAGTTTACACTAGATGTGCTAGAAAATAGGGAAATTCAGGAATTTTGTGATTAAAAATTAAATTATAAAGAACTAGCTTGCTTATTTTTAAGATTATCAGGAGAATGATAGGTGCATGTGGACTTTGTTAATGATATGTTTTGGAGTTAAGAGGAGAAAGGAAAGGAAACTAACGAGAGAATGAAGGGTAAGGGAGAGAAGAGGATAAATGATTAAATAATGACTTCTCTTCTCTTATTTTAATGCTATCTAAATTGGAAGAGCAAAATAAAGTTAATGTTGAAAGATGTTGAAGTGTTTTGGAGAATTAATCATATTTCAATTTAAGAGAAAGATTATAAAATATTCTCCTTTAATGTTTCTTCCGTTCACCTCCATCCAAACATACCTTGGAGGTATATGATTATGATGAAGATCCAAGTGTTTGGTTTCTGTCTTTCAAAGAATCCAAGTGAATTCTTCAACTTGATATTTAGTAGTAACTGGCCAAACATAGAAAAGAAAAATAAACTTCCTCATTTTTTTTATTTGAATTTTCCGAAATAGTTTATATTTGATTTACACGAGTCCCTTCTTTTTGACAGATTGCATGGATCTATATCATATAATTTTCTAATTTTTAAAAATATGTATCTAATTTTCTTATACTTTAAGCTATATATTTTATCTATTTTCGTCTATTTTTTATTCAGATACCTAATATGAGTATTAAATGTTTATTACAAACCATTATTTTCTTTGAAAAAATATCAAATAATTAAATCTAATTTTTAGAGATAGAAAACAAAATTTTAAGTTTTGAAAATAAGAAACATTAAAAAATTAAATTAAATTTTTTGAGAGGAAAAACATCTCTTCATATTTGACTTTGTATATATCCTAAAGTTTTGATATAAAATCTCATAATTGAATTAAAATTAAAAATAATAAATTAATTTTTTAGTTTTGAAAAGAAAATAAAGGTTATTTTAATCATATGATAGTTAAATGAATGTTTTATATTAAATTTATAGATAAAAATATATGAACATTGATAAGGCGCATTCAAATTTAAATATAAGGAGTAGGATGCATCGTTTGAAATGTTAACAAGTTATATGTAAACCATGCAAAGAACATAGAATATATTATATTTTAACCTATAAACTTTATTTTACAAGACGTTCTTATTAATATCAGAAATTAAAAAAAAAAGAAATTATAATAACTTGTCTGATATTATAAACTTTGCGGCAACTAACATGTATCGATAAAATTAGCCTCGTCTAAAATAACATGTCTGGTATTAATTTTTAATCTATTTAATTTTTTGAAGAAGAGATATAGTTTATCATCAACGCATGATAACAAATTACTTTCCCCTATGCAGAGGTTCAATAAAATTAACCCTTCTAATATTAAAATATACGTTGACGTTTTTTATAATTTAAAATTTTACAAATATTTCTTGATAAAAATATATTACATTTATATTTCATTTAAATTTTTTTGTCAATCATATTTAAAAGTTTAATCTTATCAAAATTTATATTTAAACACAAAATATTTAAAATATATTATAATATTTGATTTAGATTCAGTCTTTTTTTTTTCATCGATTTGATGATAAAAAAATTAAAATTTAAATTTGAGTCATCATTTTTTTTTTATCTTTGAATTGAAATATGTGTATAATTTAAATAAATTTTTGGGGATTTCATGCTATTTTTCTCCAAAATCTAGGCGGTTAAGTCGGTTGACTACGCGCGTTCCTGTTACATGGGAAGCCTAGCCGTCTGAAATTCTCCGCCTGCAAACCCCATTTACACTCTCTCCACAGTCTTCAGACCCTAAGCAATCTCGAAGAATCTCTCCGACACAAGCTCTATTACAGTCCCAAAAGGGAAACCCATAAATAATTTTCACAATGCGTGTTGTTCTGCGCTAAGAATATTTCTATTCCCTTTCTTTTCGTATAAGATCATGGGTTGGATCGCTTCTTCAAGCAATTGTGGGCTAATGGGTGAGACTAGATTCATAGCGGACGAACACGATCTTTCAACTGAGGCTTCAGAGGAGACCTCTAGGCGATCTTTGGCGTTGCCATTTTCTCCGTTGATGATCATCGATGGCATTTTCTCCAGGAAGAGTTTTTCGTATAATAAGCTTCCTTCAGAGCCTCTAAGGCTCTCTGTGCTCAAATTGGACGGCTCTCGCTTCGGTAATTCGCTTCTTTCCATGTGTTTCTTCCTTAATTTGGTTGTAAGTAAAACGTAGGGAAAAGAAGAATTTTTTTGCAGTTGCGTTTGGAAATGTACTGAAATAGAAAAAACGATCAAGTATTCGGATTATTCTTGACCAATTTTCCTACTTCTGGATATGTTTTTCTGTTACAGCAGCCCTATTTCCTCATCGATTTTTATTTTCTGATTTTTCCCCAGTGACTGAAAAAATTAAGTAAATGTAAGTGTATCTTTCGTTCAAAAATTTCCAAAAAATTCGGATTCTTTATTTCTTTTGTTTGTTGAGCCATGAAAATATTTGTGAAGGGCAGAAGAACAAAAGTACTTAATTTCTTTATAATTGCGGGTGGAGGGGGGCTTCAATTGGGGTTCACAATTTTTCCTATATATTTTTGCACGCCTCTGTGTCAAACACACTCTTTTGTGGATTTCGAAGTGATACAGGAGTTTGTTGGCAGATATTGAAGTTACAAAGTCAGCCACTATTGCAGAACTGAAGCAGGCGGTGAAGGCAGTCTTCAATCACATGCCTCAGAAGGGGCTGGGTAAAATTTCATGGTGTGTTTTCACTTATATTTTACAAATACTAGATTATCAATATCTGATGTCCAACTGAATTGTTTCTTGTTTTCTCTACACTGGTTTGCGCAGGCCACATGTTTGGGGGCAATTTTGCTTATGCTATGCTGGACAGAAGCTAGTTTTGGAAACAGATTATCTTAGAAATTATGGCATCAAGGATGGTGATCAGGTTTGTAACTTCAGTTCTTTCAGTTTTGCTGCAGAGCGGGCTAGACCTATGCTTGTATACCTTGATGACATTTTGTTGAATCATA
This sequence comes from Saraca asoca, assembly GCA_026873985.1. NCBI lineage: Eukaryota > Viridiplantae > Streptophyta > Magnoliopsida > Fabales > Fabaceae > Saraca > Saraca asoca. The sequence goes on along the minus strand of JANHAO010011260.1, from coordinate 3,389 downwards.
TGGCTTTAGCTAGGCTAACCTATTTGCTTCTGTAACTGTACCCTCTCTTCCTCTTTCAAGCATAGAATTTTCAGTTTCTAGTGTCCAGTTTGGTCATCTGACATTTATATTTGATTAATGTTTTATTGATTTTGGAGATAATTACTAGATATGGGTAGAAAAGTTGCAGATAGAAAAAATTTGCATTCGAGTTTTCATAGTTCCTTTATATGTTATTATTTGAAAGATCACATGATTAGAATAGAAAGGAAAGAAGTCACTTTTCAGATTGATGTTTTTATATAATCAATGCTGTCAACAACTACTACTTATGATGATTATGTGACTGTCTGTCTTTAATTTGGTTAGTCTATAGTCTACTTAACGATGCAACAAGTCTCTCAAGTTTCAGCTGGTTATTGAGTTATTTTAAGATTTAACGTTCATTGGTTTTGTGGTTGCTTTCCGTCACCACTGGCATGGGAAAGGAAAATTCAGATAGTTTCAAGTTGTTATTGTCCTAATTTTCTTATCAGTGCTAAGAACTAAGTATCCCTATGTTGTACTGATTAGAAGTCTATTTCTCATAATGTTATGTTTTGTTCTGGGATCCAGCTTCAATTCATCCGCCATGTCTCAAACAGTTGCAATTTGAGAAAAAGGCAATCGAAGAAAGGGATTAGTCTAAGACGATACAGGTAAGCACTTACTCCATGGGCATTGTTTATTTGGATTTCTATTTAATCATAAAACTTTTGAAATAAATATGCAAATCTGAAGCTGTTAATTCATGATTCAAGACGACATGACCTCATTTGCCTTTTGCGCTATAGTGTCACGGTCTATGCTTTAAGCAGTTCAGCAGCTAGTGTATCATCAGGAAAATGTGAACTTTAACCCATATAGAGTGAGCAGTTGGTCACCAATCTCTTTAAAAGCTTAATGAACTTTGTTTTGAGTGTTGCACGCATGGATTCTTACATAGTTTTTCATTCTGTTGCATAATACACTAGGATCCCTGCTTTTGCTCCTTTACTATTGGATTGTTCCTCTGCATTTAGTATTATTTTATCAGTTTTCTTAAAATTTTGGTCTGTTATCTTCAACAATTGAATAAGGAAACCCATAGATAAGAGCTTATTTATGTTGATACTGAATGGTCATAAATAAAATCCTTACACTGTCAGGGTGATATAATTGATGAATGTAGGTCATTGTCACAAGTGAATAGCTATGAACATAAGAAACGTGATGATGATGATGATGATGATGATGACATTGGTTTGGATGGCATAGTCACAGATAATGGAAAGATCCAGTGTGTTGGAAATAATGGAAACAGTTTAACTGGCTTATTGGGAGGATTGTTCTCATACACCCGGCTGGCAGTCGTGAGAAGAACTAGAGCTAAGGGCAGGGTTTCTCCCTCAAGGGTTGCCAGAGGTTTACTTGAAAGTTTTAGGAAGATTAGAAGGATTGTATCCCTTTGCAAGAGAAGGGGCTTTCCTAGGAGACTGACATGGAGACAATGCTGATACTGGGGAGAAATGTGTTTCTCGATTGATAATTCACAAAACATCCCCTAATGCTTGCAACAGATTGGAGCTGAGTTCTTAAAGTTTTGATCCCTACAAACACCCTGTGCCATGATATGATGCCTGAGTTGAGAGACTTGAGGTTAAAGATGTAGTTTATTCTAATTGGCATGGGATTGTGGATAAATGATGCTGCAGTTTGGGGTTCATTTCCTGTAATGGAACGCATAATTCAGCGTCTCTTTAGCGTTTGTTTCGGTAGATTATTGCGGTTATTCCCTCCTCCCCATCCCCATCCCCTTCACATCCTTTCTTTTATGTCTTCTCTCTAGTGAAAAAGCAAAATGGCTTATTTCGAGATTCATTAGTAGAATTAGATATTTTCAGTTCAATTAAAAAAAATTTAGGAATGTTATAATATTGTGTTTTAATTAATTTATTTGTTTTTAAAAATATTGTTAGTTTATTAAAAATATCCTCGTAGAGTTAAAAAGTTGATTGGTCGACTATAGTAAATAATAATTAACGACGGTGAGTGATAATAAATGGTGGTAACGATAGTTAATAATGGTGTGGACAATGGCCAACAATGATGAATTGTGAACAGTAACCCAGATGATGATTGGGGGTGGATGGTAGACAATGTCAGTGGGTAGTGGTGAATGATAGTCAACAATGATAGATAATGGTGAACGGTAGTTAATGACGACAGTAGAGGTAGACGGTGATTAACCATAATAAGTAGTGATGGGCGATTGTCAAAAGCGATCAATGGTGATAGACGATGGTCAATAACAATGGGTGTTGATGGGTTGAAGTGAAAACGGTAATAAGATTTTAATGGAATGATAGATAAAATAGTCTTATATTATTAAAACATTTTCATTTTTATGAGAACATAACATATCCATTTCTTCCGTGAGAATAGTTTTAGGGAATATTGGGTTAAAAACGTTTTCAGAAATATGAATAATTTGAGAAAATTGTTGTTAATTTTAAACTAAACATAAATTTAATATTTTCTTAAAATATTCTCAAAATTTTGAAAAAAAAATGCTAATCATACGCCTAGTGAAGGGCATAAACTATTGAGGCGACTCACTGTTAGCCCAAGCTTCAAAACAGAATTAGTTTCCCATCAAAGTAATTTAATTCTCCTAAAACCTAATAAAATGATGTTTAGCTTACCGGCTAATTTCCCTTCCTTGAAAAAGGGCATCAAAACAAAAAATTGGCCCCCATAAACTTATTTTGACCCATACTAGTTGAGTGCCCGTGGGATAATAACAAATGGTGAAAAAAGTAGTAACCAAATGAAAAAAAAAAAAAAGCCACTTGTTTTATTATTTAGACATGTCAAAACGGGTTAACGGGATTTATGAGGTTAACTCAACGGATAAAAACTGTACGTCGGGTCAGTCCTAAGTCGGACTACTTTTTTGTTAGGTCGGGATCAAGTCGGGTTACTACAGTACCAATCCCAATCCCAATTCCAGGTCGACATTTACCAAATGGTCTCATGCGGATTTTATAACCTGTTACATTTTAAATATTAATTTTACATCATTAATTAATTGAAATCAATTATTATTATTATTATTTCAAATATAATTTATTGATTAAAACAGAAGAAAATATATTGCAATAGTATTAAAAAAACTTTTCTTTGAATAATTTATTTTTTAAAATTTATAAATTGTTACTTTGATATAAAATATTGAATTTTTAAAAAAAGGTTCTTGTGCAACTTTAGTAGAATTAAAAATTGATGTTATTAGTATTAACTTTAAATAAGATTATTGTTCTAATATTAAATTATTATTATTATTATTATTTTAAATATAATTTATTAATTAAAATAAAAGAAGAAATGTT
>JANHAO010011259.1:0-17100 GCA_026873985.1 Saraca asoca | reverse complement strand
TTTGATTTTGGACTTTGAAAAGAGCCTCCTTGGCATACAAACAATTTCACAATTTAAGCTAGTTTGATTGATTATGGAAAAATTAGCTAGTTATCAGGTAACCATTGAGTAATTGATTTCAGAGCAAAAGAAAGGATTGACAAAATCTGATGCAAAACTTGTAATCTATATACTGGAAACATATATCGAAGAAATTTGCACAGAATCACTAAAACAGATAAAATAAACTGAACCTACAATACTAACTAATGGTAGAGCACTAAAAGAATACACAAACACATAGATATATATATATATATATTGTTCTAGGGATTCTTCGGATGAGCAAAAAAGGTCAGTAGAAACCCAGGAGCCTAGAAAGAAAAAGGCGTGGCGCAAATCAAAACAAGGTCGTTGGAGACCTTGCAGCAAGCCGCTTGACATGTAAGCATGAGCTTCTACTGGCAAGGGAGCTGGCGAGCTCTACCCCCACGCCCGAGGGAATGGCCAAGTGACTAACGGAAGCAGCCTGAGTACTCTATCAGCCCATAGCCCCCAAAGGTCTGACAATGATTTGCGTAACATTTATTACTTGTTGCCTAGCATTTAATGCTTGCTACAGATGTAATCATGATTTTGTATGAATACATTATTATTATCTATTGTAATCCCCCCATATATAGAAAAATGGGAGGAAAAGGCAAGGGGGTCGGATAAGAAAACATATGAAAAACGAAGAGTGAATAGGAAGTAGCAGAAAGCTCTTGTATCCTTTGTTATAATCACCATTGGAGAAGAATTACACTCACCATGGACATAGGGGTCAAACAGACTTTGGCCGAACCATGATAAAACTTCTTCTTGTTCTGTTGACGTCAGATTTTGGTAATGACCCAAAGTCTGGCCAGCGGGGGAGTTCTTTGGGATCACTTGCCTTTACCTGGCTCAAAAGTAATAGGACAGTGAAGTGAGCAGGAAGGAAGAGAAGAGCAGAAAGAAAGAGGCAACTGTTTAGCATGGTTTGGCCAAATCTGGATGTCGCCAGACCCTATATCCATGGTCATGTGATATTGATATAGTGTTTAATATTACCATGTTTTTTCTGTGTGTCTCTGTTTAGGTAGAGTTCCAGCATGTAAGACACTCTCTTTCACAGAGGGGCTCCTTCCGCATATTTATAGAGGAGAGGAGGCTACAATAGTAATTACATATGCAGTAAGTCTATTACATCAGCCTTTATTGTACAAGATAGAGGATGTAGACTAAATCTCTGCTTTTGGCTGTCATAGGTCGTCTTTTGCAGGTGGGGGCCCCATTTGTTCATTGGGGTAGGACATGATTTGACCCTTTTGTCTAGCGAGCCTTCGATTGTGAGCTATACCTCGTCAGGTCGATTGTTCGACTCTGGGAATAGCAAGTTTGATCCCATGCATTCGAACACGATGCGGGGTCACCGAAGCCTCTTTGTGATGTAGCAAAAACAATCCTGGCGCTACCTCGTGCTGACTCTTTCGCTGGCTTCAGTCTCCTTGTCAGTGCTCTCGCCCTAGCCAATTTTCACATATAACATGTTCTTTCCTCTCTTCACTTAAATCTTACTTTGTATCTACACATATCGATTAAGAGACTAGCAACTTGATTTCTTGAACCCTCCGTTGATCGATTATCAAAATCGATCGTCAACATTTTGGCACATCTGGTGGGACTGACTGCTTGTACACCTTTTACAATGGCAAGTGGTAGAGCAACCAGGAGTTTAGGTGCCGCCAATCTACTAGGTGATTCCGACCAAGGACAACGAAACATGCCCAAAGAAGAATATCCAGTCTTGGCAAGTACCTCCTCCGCCCTCTCGGAAGCGAACAAAGTACATATGCTATGATAACGTCAGGAGGCACTCAAGAATACAGTGAAAGGACTCACCGACGCGGTCGAAGTGCTGACCCAAGCTTGCGTTTAGAGGGTCAGAGAGCATGACAAAGGTGCTTCCATCATTGAAATGGATAGATAGCCATAGGCGGAGATGCCAGCACAGAAATAGCAACCGGTCGAAAAAGAAGCTCAGAAGGCCAACTCAGATCTTTCCTCAAACTTGCGGCCAGAAGAGGGAGAACGACAAGCTTACAAGGAGAAAAGAAGCCAGCAAACCAAGAGCTTGCACTACGTGGAAGGCTTGAAGGCAGACCGCGGCAATGCCAATAATTAGCGGTCCAAGGTCCAGGATCAAATGATTGACGAGCTGTTACAAAAGGTGCGAAAACTAGAAAAAAGTCCTTCAACCCAGGACCGATCGGACCATTATGAGGGCAGAACCCCATTGTCCAGGGAGATCGAGATGAAACCTCTTCCCCAATGCTTCAAGCTACCATCAATCTTGCCATATGATGGAAGAAGTGACCCTTATAACCACTTGGATGCCTTCGACATCCAAATGGACCTAAAAACCAGTAACACCCTAGTTAAATGTCGGGTTTTCCCAGCCTCCCTTGGGGATGTGCCGAGGGCTTGGTTCAAGAGCCTTCCATCTCATAGCATCAATAGTTGGGAGGAATGTTGGGGTAGGTTTATAGACTAGTACAGGGCCTTGAAGAAGCAACTTGCGTCGCCTTGTTACCTGGTGGCGATCTTCCAGAAAAAGAATGAGTTACTGAAAGATTATATCGCCCGATTCAAGCATGAGGTTAGTAATGTGGAAAGCCCATCTGATGATAGCATTTTGACTGCGATCTCGGCTGGGTTACGTAGAGACAGAAAGTTGTATGAAAGCATATTCAAATCTCCGGTGAAGAGCTTGAGAGAGTTCTATAAGCGGGCCACAAAGGAGATCCGGTGGGAGGAAACTTTCAGTTCGAAACAACCTGGGAACAAAGCCGAGGCTAGCCCCCAACCCCTAGCAAAAGCAGGAGAAGAGGTGGCCATGGCAGAGACCAAGCAAATTAAGTCAACAACGTGGGAATGCAACCTATGAAGAGACCCAGGATGGAATGATCTAAACCCCGAAGCCACTATAGCAATTATAGCATCTTGACCGACACCATGGAGAGAATATACGTCACGAAAAAGAACAAGGAGAATTTCGGGTGACCAAGGCCACTACAAACTCCCCTGCAGCATCGGGACTCGAATAGGTTTTGCACCTATCACAACAATATCTTGCATATGACCTCCGAGTGCAAATCTCTTAGGGATGCCATCGAAGATCTTATCTGGAGAGGCCGTCTGAAAGATTACGTGATGCAACCCTTAAACCACCAATCTCTATAGCGCACAATGCAACCACCTCTTGAGCCCGAGCAAGAGTGGTCAACGATGGTCAGGACCAACTACACGATCCATGGGGGGCCACACATCGCCGAACCTCACGTAGCTTGCGGGAGCAGTATGTGCAAAATGCGAGTTACGTTTTGTCCGTGAGCAACGAGCATGACAAGCTCACTAAAAAGGCAAGAATAGCTCCCAAATGCATCACCTTCATAGACGATGATGAACGTGGGATCCAGTCCCCACATAACGATGCCATTATTGTCAGGGCAAAGGTTGGCAACATCGAGGTAAGGAGGATCATGTTGGATACTAGTAGCTCAGTTAATGTTATGTATAAGAAATACTTTGATCAAATGGGGCTAACATAGAGCAACCTTGAATCTTCACCTGATCCTCTCGTCGGCTTCACCGGTGATGCAATATTTCCCGTGGGATAGGTCAGACTCCCTATCACTCTAGGAGACAGGGACTGCCAATCTACTATTTTGGTTGATTTCTTAATTGTAGACTGCCCGTCAACCTACAATATAGTCCTGGGATGACCAGCGATGAATGACCTGGATCTGATTATGTCGACAAGAACTTTGATGGTTCATTTTCCCATAAAGAGCAGGATTGGATGCATACGAGGCAAGCAATACATGGCCCGGTAATGTTGTGAAGACACTGTCAAGATTGGGGACCAAAGGAAGAAGGAAGGCATGACTTCTGACAAGGAACCCCAAGCTTTGAACTCAGTCGAGGTTAGCCATGGCCTTAACCCACGTGACTGAGAAACAAAAAGAGAAATCGGGCTAGTCGAAGAGCTTGAAGAGGTCAGTCTCAGTGAAGTAGATGACCTGTGGTGACTTAAACTCGGGGCAGGCTTACCTCCCGATGTGAAGGGCCGATTGATGGATTTCTTCTGGGCAAATTTAGATGTCTTCACATGGAGCCATAAAGATATGGTGGGAATCGATCCCAAAATTGTGTCGCACAAGCTAAACATCAACCCTTGCCATTAGCTGGTAAGGCAAAAAAGAAGACCTCTAATTGCAGAACGCTCATGTGCCCTGAAGGAGGAAGTGGAAAGGTTCCTGATTAATAAGTTCATCCAGGAGGCTCATTATCCAGTTTAGACCCTATCTTAGTCAAGAAGAAGGACAGGAGATGGAGGATATGTGTGGACTTCATGGACCTCAATAAGGCCTGTCCAAAAGAGAGCTTCCCTTTGTTGAGAATCGACCAGCTCATTGATGCCACAGTCGGCCATCAGTTTCTTAGCTTCATGGATGCCTACTCCGGGTATAACTAGATACCCATGGAGCCACAAGATGAGGAGCATACATCATTTATTATAGACAGGGGGCTATACTGCTATAAGGTGATGCCCTTCAGACTCAAGATTGCCGGGGCGACCTACCAACAGCTGGTCAACACAATGTTTAAGGATCAAATTGGGAAAACTATGGAGGTTTATGTGGATGACATGCTTGTCAAGTCCAGATAGGTCTCTGACCATATAAACGACCTGGATAAATGCCGAGGAGAACTGTGCCCCTATCAAAAAACTCATCTACTACCTCGTGGTCACATCAAGAAAACTACGACTATATTTTCAAGCCCATTCCATTAAAGTCCCGACACGGTACCCGATGAGACAAACCCTCCAAAAGGCAGAAGCCTCAGGTCGACTATTAAAGTGGGCGATCAAGCTCACTTAATTCAACATTCACTATAGACCACGATCGGTGGTCAAGGGACAAGCCTTAGCTGACTTCATAGCTGAATTTACTGGATCAGCAGAAGAGGAGGCAGATACCCCAAAGGGCCATGGTGGGAGCTTTACACCGACGGGTTGTCGTGTGACCATAAGGTAGGAGTGGGAGTCCTATTGATCAATCCTGAAGGGCGAAAGGTCCACTGCACCTTAAGGCTCGAGTTTCAAGCCACCAATGATGAAGCTGAGTATGAAACGCTCTTGGCTAGACTTTGCTTCGCGAAGGAGGTGCAAGTTGAAAACTTAAAGATCTTTAGTGACTCCCAGCTGGTTGTCTGCCACATAAAAGGGAAATATCAAGCAAAAGGGGCGAAAATGGCTATGTACCTATAGAAGGCTTAAGAATTGCTTCGTATGTTTCAAAGGTACGAAATCAGTCAGGTCCTCCGAGCTTAGAATGCACATGCGGATGCGCTAGCCCACCTGACCACGGCCAAGGATACAAAATTCATAGGCACGATCCCTGTAGAAGTCCTCCTGTCTCCCAGCATTGAGCAGAAAAGTGATGTAATGATGACTACTATGATGCATGGCTCATGGATGAGCCCCATTGTGAAATATCTCCAAAATGGCGAACTCCCCGAATGCAAGTTGAAAGTACGCCACATACAATTTCGTGCTGGAAGATACTGCATCATAGATGGCGTGCTCTACAAAAGGGGTCTCTCAGCCCCACTTTTTTATTGTGTCAATGGCCCGCGTGTGATATCATCTTGAAAGAAATACACGTCAGACACTACGGAAATCACGCTGGGGGGTTGTCATTAGCGTAAAAGGTCCTTCGGCAAGGCTTCTTCTGGCCAACTATAAAACAAGATGCTATTGGCCTTGTCCAAAGGTGTGATAAGTGCCAAAGGTTGCCAACGTCCCTTGAGCCCCTCCGACCTACCTCCAGCAAATGGCCAATCCGTGGCCTTTTGCAATTTGGGGGATCGACTTGATAGGACCTCTTCCCACAGGTCACGAAAATTGCAAGTACATTGTAATAGCGGTAGATTACTTCACCAAATGGGCAGAAGCTAAAGAGTTACCCCAGATATCTTCCTCTCAGATATAGAAGTTCATCTGAAATAACATCATTGGTCAATTCGGTGTTCCCTAACAAATGGTATAAGATAATAGGACACAATTCACCAGCGAATAGTTCATTCAGTTCTGTGGCGACCTTAGGATTTTGAAGAGTTTTTCATCAGTAGATCACCCTCAGACCAACGGGCAGGTAGAGGCAATCAACTAGATTATCAAGTAGATCCTGAAGAAGAAGCTAGAGACCAAGAAGGGAGCATGGGTGGACGAACTACTAATGGTATTATGGGCTTATCGCACCATGACTTGCAACTCTATGGGGGAAACTCCTTTTTCGATGGTCTACTAGACCAAAGCCGTGTTACCGGTAGAGTTTGAGGTTACCTCACACCGAAGAGCCACCTTCAATGCAAAAGAGAATGACTTGCTGCTCTCAACAAGCATAGACCTCGTCGAGGAGAAAAGAGACAAAACATGTCTAAGGATTGCGACCTACCAGCAAAGGGTAGCTCGGTATTACACCAGGAAGGTGCAGACTCGAAACTTCAAAGCTGGTGACCTTGTTTTATGCCTCGTCCAACCGGGACGCCGTGACCCCAAGGAGGGACTGTTGGGGTCAAATTGTGAAGGACCGTACATCGTGAAAGAGAGGTTGAAAGCTAGAGGATATCGCCTTGCCAACATTGAAGGAACAAAACTTCCCTTAGCCTGGAACGCCGAACATCTTTGGCCCTATTACTAGTAGAGTGAGTTTGATGTTGTAAACTTGTAATGGTATTTATGACTTGAATAAACTTCCTTCTAGCTTGACATACCGATGATGTATGCACTTACTTGAATACATAAAGACAATAATGTTTCGTTAAGGCAGCCATGTTAACCATATTGCAAAATAAATAGGGGGCTCAATTCCTTTTTTAGCCAGTGTAAATTATTAGAAGTACACAAGCCATAAAAGCGAAAAGAAAGGAAAGGTAGGATCAATTAAAACTTAAAGTAGAATGTTTCAGTTACAGACCACAGGGATACAAAGAATGACTTAAAAATAACAAAATTTCAAAAGGAAGCACTAGGAGGGGTCACTGAAGCAAAAGGATCCTCGGAGTCTGAAGGGGTTGCTGCAGGCATATTCTTTGATGCTTCTCTACTAGGTTCACCCCTAACTACTCCTTCTCCCTGTGAGGTAGCCTCGGTTGGAGCTGCACTTTCCCCAAGAAGACCATTCACAGTGTCAGCAGCATTAGCATCAGAAGGAGGAGCCGTTCCCGCACTTTCAACAAAACCTTGGATGATGCCTGATATCTCTTTGCCAAAGAAGGAGAAGTCCATGCTCAGATGGTTCAGCTACAGAGTGTACATGAAGCTGTCGGTTGTATGGATAACAGCGGTCGCCCGAGCTTCTTCGACCATAGCAGAGGTCTCCTCTCACACCCTGAGGACATCATCTTTAGCGCGCATGGCTTTCTCTTCAGCCCACTGAGCCCTTTCGACGTGATCTGTCTCTTCGCAAGCAACCTCTAGCTACCTTTTAGAGGCCTCCGACCTCTTGTGTAAGGAGAAGTATGTCCTCCCTACTTTTCTGCAATTCCTCATGGGCCCTCCGCAGCCTCAAAGTAAAGTCAGCTGCCTCATGAGCGAAGGACTCCTCCCCCCTCTTCGCTGCAGCATTGGTGCTCTCCAGCCGACACTCGGCGTCCTCCAGCTTCTTCTTCAATTTTGCCACCTCACCAATGGCAATAACAAGGTTAGCCTCAAACCACTCTCTCTTCTCTTCCTAACCCAAACATTCCTCCCTCTGCTTGATGGCCCCCAATGCCCCCTAAGAAGAGCCAAATGGGAAGAAGAGAGGAAGAAGTGGTCAAAACACAAGGACAAAACAAAAAATAAAAATAAGAGAGAAAAAAGAAAAGAAGCATCACTGACCACTAAACAGTAACAAGGCAATGTCTCCATTAAGACACTGCCTTGCACTCCGTCATCTTCCAAAGATACGACATCTTGTCCTAGAATCTGTGCTACGTTCTCATGAACAAAGTTGTAAAAGGCCAGAGTTTTGGCCCCTAAACCTTCAGGGGAATGGTCAGATCCGACTGCAGGTTAAGGCAATGAACTATAAGCAGGCTCTTTCCCTTTACTAATTCTCTAGCTCTTTGGAGAGGGCTAATCGGGAGCATCGCTTCCGTGACTCTACGACACCACAGCTTCCCTTTTAACTGCTGCAGGGCAGCGTGGCTAGGTCAAAGCTGAGGGAAGCAAGGTCTCTTCTGCTATTGATAAGCTGAGAGGAAGATCAACTTGAGTTGAAGCTAGGATGGGGGGTGGAATGGTCGGAGCAGACCTCTAGGGAGCCAAAAGGGAGGAAGGACAATCGACACGAGTGGAGGTGGTAGCAACCTGCTTATGCCTGGGAGGAGGCTCAACTAAGTTAACTTGGTTCATATTGGTTTCTTCACCGAAGTCTGTTGGAGGAATTTCCTTTACGCTGCGAACCCCAATGTCAAGAGAGCTATTGATGAGCTCGGTGCCGAGTGCAGGGAAGAGCCCATGAGCTTGTAAGAGATCCTCGTTAAACCTCGAGCTACTCACCAAAGCATCAGAAACTGAGAGTTAGTCCAGTACCGTAGTCTCCTCAACACAAAACTCTGACCTCTCCCTTCGGATGCCCTCTGCAGAAATTCGAAAGAAATGTTAGATGAAATAAAAATAAGGGAAGAGATGAAGAATGGGGCAAAGACAAATGAAAACCAAATAGGTAAAAAAAAAATTTTCCTCCAACTCACTCACCTGGATCAACCGCAAATGAGAAATTCTGAAGACGATGCAGCGACGGGCAAGACACAAAGAACCAACCGGTCTTATAGGGGCCTGCGTTGGATTTTCCCCGAGCCTCCCTGAAAGGCAATGCCTTCTTATACCTTGAGGAGTGAGGTGACAAGTAATAGAAACCTTCCTACCGCCCGACGCCTTTAGTTTGATAAAGGAAACATATGATCCTTGTGCTAGGAGGACGGAGGCCATTTTGGAGGTGAATTAATGCGAAGGAAAGTAGGGAGGAGTACGTGTTGGAAGTTAATTGTGCCGACGCGAGCCCCAGATCATTCAGGAAATCAATAATGAATGGTGGGACAGGAAACCAGAAGCCCGCATTGAGGTGGTGAACGCCAATGGCCACGAACGTTGGCGAAGGGTGAGCAGCATGGTCCCTAGGATATGGCAATAACTTGCGGCAACCTCTCAGAAAAAAGTACACCTCCACAATCCCCTCTATTTCTCTAGGTCTTATGCTAGAAGGAAAATGTTTGAAGGGGGAGGTGACTCTGGACTCGATTAGTCCCGCGTGAGCTTCGAACCCACTTGCGACCCTGCCGCTTTGGGAAGTTGCATCCCGTGCGCAAAGCATTTCCTCACTTTCCTCAGACTTGATACCCTCACTAACTATAAGGTGGCGACGATGCCTAGAGGGCTGAGACATCTACAAAGAAGAAAAGAGAAGGAAAAGAAAATCAGGCCCCAGGCAAGAAAGGTTACAGATCTGGAAACCACCCAGCCGAGGATAAACATGATACTACCCCCAAAATTGCATGAAATGCAGAGAAGGACCCTAAAGAGAAAGGTTATAGAGACCTTGGAACAAAAAAGAAAAACTCCGTCACTGCCACCTAAAACCTTAGCCATCGTCGATGAAACAGACAAAAACCTACTCAAATCACCGTTTCCACTAACACCAAGAGTACCCATAAAAACCCTCGAATCGAAAATAAAATGACAAAATAAAAGCAAAGACTCACCTTAATATTTTAGAGGATGGTCCAATAACTCGAGCAAGAATGGAAAAGCTGTAACCAAAAATCTGTCTAGCAACACCGACAATGCAGGGCAAAGGTTCTTCAGATGAGGATGGTGATTGGTCCCTGGGTAAGAGGAAAGGACGAGACAAGGGTAAAAGAATTTGATGAAAGAGGGGGAGTTACCTGATTCACAAATTGAATGAATCGCACTGTCAGATGAAAGAGCCTTACGACTGCCCCATGATCCGACAGACCAGTGCTCATCAGCATTTAATGCTAAAGCCTGCCAACTGAGCATAATAATCATTGTGTTGACCGTAGAAATCGAAGAAACGCGTAAAGAACTAACTTTTCAAATTCCTGGCAAAAACTAAAAGGGTGAATTGCGTAGCTGATCCCTGTACGACTCGTCATCCACTCATGACCTTAAAATCAAACAAAGATGTTTCGTCCCTCATCCTAGCAGCTCGGGCACACTTGGTGTGTTAGCACTAAGCCTCTAGAGCTCTCATCCTAGTAGCTCGGGCACACCTGGTGCATAAGTACTAAGCCTCCAGAGCTCGCTACCAACTAGCTCGAGCACACTTGGCATGTAAGCACTAAGCCTTCAGAGCTCTCATCCTAGCAGCTCGGGCACACCTGGTGCACAAGCACTAAGCCTCTAGAGCTTGCTACCAACTAGCTTGGGAACACCTGGTGCATTAGCACTAAGCCTCCAGAGCTCTCATCCTAGCAGCTCGGGCACACCTGGTCCGTAAGCACTAAGCCTCCAGAGCTCTCATCCTAGCAGCTTGGGCACACCTGGTGCATAAGCACTAAGCCTCCAGAGCTTACTACTAACTAGCTCGGGCACACCTGGTAGCATAAGCACTAAGCCTCCAGAGCTCTCATCTGAGCAGCTTGGGCACACCTCGTGCATAAGCGCTAAATCTCTAGAGCTCGCTACCAACTGGCTCGAGCACACCTTGTGTGTAAGCACTAAGCCTCCAGAGCTTGCTACCAACTAGCTCAAGCACACCTGGTGCGTAAGCAGTAAGCCTTCAGAGCTCTCATCCTAGTAACTCTGGCACACCTGGTACATAAGCACTAAGCCTCCAGAGCTCGCTACCAACTAGCTCGGGCACACTTGGTGTGTTAGCACTAAGCCTCCAGAGCTCTCATCCTAGCAGCTCGGGCACACCTGATGCATAAGCACTAAGCCTTCGAAGCTCGCTACCAACTAGCTCTAGCACACCTGGTACAAAAGTGTTACACCTCCAAAACTTAGTTTACCTCCTGATCAAGTTCATCCTATTGTCCTAATAAAGCAGCAAGTAACACCAAAAGTTTGAGCCAATTTTATCATATTGACGGAACTCCTCTCTTGATTGCATCTGAAACGGGTACGAGCACCTGTGAAGTTACACAAAGATCAGGGGATTCATGTCATTAGCCATCAACAACCATGATGAAGAACGCACTGATAATCATTAGGCAGATCAAGTTATAGGGGCGTAATCTTTTTCTTAGAAGGAACATTAGAAACTCCCAGCTTGCAAGACAAGCTACGAGTTGCGGGGCAGATGTTATGGGGATTCTTTAGACGAGCAAAAAAGGTCAATAGAAACCCAAGAAACTAGAGGCCCAGAAAGAAAAAAGTGTGGCCCAAATCAAGACAAGGTCGCTAGAGACCTTGCAGCAAGTCACTTCACACATAAACACGAGCTTCGGCTAGCAAGGGCACTGGCGAGCTCTACCCCCATGCCCAGGGAAATGGCCAAGTGGCTAATGGACACAGCCTGAGTACTCTATTAGCCCATAGCCCCTAAAGGTCCGACAATGATTTGCCCAGTATTTATTACTTGCCACCTAGCATTTAATGCTTACTACAGATGTAATCATGGTTCTGTATGAATAAATTATTATTATCTATTGTAATCCCCCCATATATAGAAAAATGGGAGGAAAAGGCAAGAGGGGTCGGATAAGAAAACATAAGAAAAATGAAGAGTGAATAAGAAGTAATAGAGAGCTCTTGTATCCTTTATTGTAATCAGCATTAGAGAAGAATCACACTCACCATGAATGTAGGGGTCAAACAGACTTTGGCTGAACCACGATAAAACTTCTTCTTGTTCTTTCCTCTCTTCATTTAAATCTTGCTTCGTATCTACACATATTGATCGATAGACTAGCAAGTCGATTTCTTGAACCCTCCGTTGATAGATTACCAAAATTGACTATCAACATATATATAGATATAGTTTGCTTGTGGATTATGCTTACAATCGCCTTTTATAATTCTGCTTCCAATTAATTTTGACCCCATTTCTCTTGCATCAAAGTCATAATGATTGATAAACAAAATATTTTGATATAATGTAATATATAAAAGTTGGCTTCAAGAATATCTTGCTGGAATTTTCTTATTTTAGATTTTTTAATTCATAAATTAAAATGAGATAATGTAAAAATAATTTGGAGTACTAATATAATGACACAAAGTTATTAGACTCATTTTGGTACTATAGCTTGTTTTTGAATATTCAGTGGAATTATTGTGATGGGTATGAAACTCATTTTCATTTTTATTTATTAATGGGTTAATGCCCCTATATCTCAAATGGTCAAATAATACATTTTCTATTATATTCTATCTTACAATTTCCTAACTAAAGATCAGAGCCATTAGAAGAAATGATTTTATTAAGAAGAAAAGATCAATGGATCAAACAATAAGTTTAGGTAATTCTAATCATTTTTAAATCAATTCTACATTATATCACATCATAGTCACATGATTGAAAGATTAAAGTTAAAAGTTTTACATTTATTTTAGCAAATGGTACAAAGCTTGGCTAATTATATGATTACGATTGATAAGAGTAGATTTTGTGATGTAATTTTTATTTTAATAATTTGATATGCAATAGGTTATTTTGGTGATTAGATATGCTATGAATTGTTAAGTTTATTTCATAAATTTTGATATTAGATACTTGATATTATATATAAAATTTACTGTATTTAATTGTCCGAAATTTGATCATAATTGTATCAAAAATTTTGTGCCTTAAAACCTTTTGTGATTGTTTTCGACACAATATATATATTATAGAATTTGTGGTGATCCTTGATTTAGAAATCAATTAGAATGGGTTAATACATTTAGTAATTGGTATAAAGTTAAGACTAAAAATACATGACTATAATCTAGTATGCCAACAAGTTTCTAGGTTTTGATAGCTTTGGGAAAGTGGAAAATTTTTTCTTCAAATATTTGAGTAAGCAATAACCAGTTTTTTGAGTTATAAAAAATAGGGTTTTGAAAACCTGAAAATTGTTTTGAAAATTTATTATTTTTCCTCTTTAATAAAATTTACATTGAAAATGTTTTTAAAATTGGAGTTATATTGCGGTTTCACTAATAAATTTTTTCAATTATTTTTGTTAATGAAAATTTCAATTTTGAATCAAAGTTTGAGTGGGTTGAATAAGAAATTAAGAGAGAAAGAGAATCCAATCAAAAGTTTTTTTGAATTGGATCATTTCTAGGTCAAGTGACTCCAATTATAGACTTGGTGAGAGTTTGAAGACAACTTTATTTGTGCGTGGCCCATGTGCATGCGAGGCATGTGTGGATCACGCATAAACTTCCCAAAAGTTTTTTGTAGTGGTTTTTCCACCTTTGGCCTCCACACTTTGAGAAAATATTTTAGGATATTTTTCTAATTTTTTAAAATTAAAATTATTTAATTTATTTTTGTGCTAATTTTTTGAATAATTAAATGATGCTATTTTGGCATTAAAATTTTGCTATATGATTCTTATAATTTTAGTTACAGTATCTAATTTTTATGGAGTTATTTGATGAGTTTTAGATGTGGATTAATTTTGATTAACATAAAATGTTAATGTAGAAAGTATTTAAGGGTTATATTATGCTATTAAATTTGTATAATTGTGTTCCCACCTTTCACGGGATTAGTTACATAAAATTTTGTTAAAATGAAGTAGTTTAGTGTGGTATTTAGGAGAATATTGAATTAATAATATTACATGCCCTTGTGTATGGTATTATTAATATCATTTATGGTAATAATGTAAGTGTAGGGTTGAATGCTATATTCCTAGAATTTTAAATTCTTTTTAGAGTTAGGTTCTAAAAATGTAATGTATTATAAAGTCTTAAATACCTTTTTGGTATTCAATCTTATAATGTAATACTGTGAATAATCGCATAGTGGATTTTTGAGGAAAATTCAAGCATGAGTTAAGTTTTTACATGCGCTAACATGTTAATAATTTTTCTCAGCTTCTTTTCCTATGCAATTAACTTCTATAATAACATTGAATGGGATGAATTATGAAGATTGGACAGAGTCAGTAAAGTTATATCTGGTAGTCACCAATCTTGATTTGGTGCTTTGGAAATAGGAGCATGTCATAGATGTAAATTCAAATGCTAATTTGAAAGTAAAACATGAGAAGTAGACATACTCAAATCAAGTGTATTTGATGACCATGAAGTATACTATGGACAAAACAATTAGATAGAGTATTTATGAATTTAAGAATGCCAAGACTTTTCTTGAATCAATTAATAAAAAATTTGTGAAGTATGATAAAGTTGAAAATGGTCACTACCTCTCATTACTTAAAAAAAGACCATATATGATAGTGTTAGTGGAGTGGAGGAGCATATTCTGAAACTGGTCCATTATTATAACAAGTTGAAGAACATGAATGCCAATATAGGTGAAAGTTACTTAATGTAGCATGCACTGGAGCAATTACCTATTGAATTTGATGTTTTGAAGATGTCTTATAGTACCATGAAAGATGACCATAAATGAATTAATTTCTATTGTTGCACAAGCAAAGACTGATATGAGGATAGAAAAGGTGAAAATAGTCTACCTAGTTTCTTATAGATTGGCTTTAAGGCATCAGAGAGACAACAAAGAAAAATTTTGTCAAGATAAGAAAAATGAAAAATAGTGGCTACAAGCCTAAAAAAACCAAATTTAAAGGAAATTGTAGCTTTTGCAAGAAATATGGGTAGAAGAAGATGGATTGCTTTAAATATAAAAAGTGACTTGAGAAAAGGAAGGCATTGAGAAAGCTGAGGAAGCCAAGTTATAGAGAATTACTTGAGAAAAAGAAAGGCACTTGATTTTGGTTGTTGCATTGGATTTTAATGGATACTTTTGTCTTTTTGGTAATAGAAAGTTTGATTTATGATATAATTCATGTGTTGTTGGTTTTGATATGTTATCTAATGGGTTGTATAAAATTAATTTGCATCTTTATTTTGCAAAGTCAATTAATACTGTAACTTGAAAGAAGAGAAGTAGAATCGATGAGAGTTTTTCAATGTTGTGACACATGCATTTGGGTCACATTTTTAGAGAAAGAAGACAAAGCTTAATGGGTCTTGCATGATTTGAATTTTTTAGATTAAGACACTTGTGTAGATTGCATGAAGGGAAAACTTCTTGAGAGAGCTGGAAATGGAAAAAAGAGAGCAGAAAATAGAAAGCTTTGGAGTTGATCCACACTAACATAAGTGGACCCATCACACCTACTACCATGGATGGTTATAGGTACTTCATGACCTTTATAGATGACTACTTCAGATTTAGATGGATAGAATTACTCAATGAAAAATCTAAGGTACTAAATGCCTTTAATTCCTTTAAAGCTATAGTTGAAATTAAATTAGGAAAAAAAAGATTAAATGTGTTAGCTTTGATAGGGTGGTGAGTGCTATGGTTGGCATGATAAAACTAGAAGAAATCTTGGTCCATTTGCCAGGTATATACAAAAATGCAAAATTGAAGTCATTTACATCGTGCTTGGAACATTAGAACAAAATGACATAGCTGAAAGGAGAAATAAAACACTCATGGATATGGTAAGGTATATGCTTTCATATTCCTCATTGCCAAAGTTCCTATGAGGTGAAGCTATAAATACTACTACCTATATTCTTAATCAAGTACCGAGTAAGTCGGTGCCCAAGACTCTATATGAGTTGTTAATTAGGAAAAAGCCCAATTTGAGGCACTTTAATGTTTGGGATTGTAAGGCTAAGGTAAAACCATATAGTCCCTTCATAAAGAAACTTCATTTAAGAACAATATCTAAATATTTTATTAGCTATTGCACTTGTTTGAGAGGCAACAGCTTTTATTATCCTACTGATTCTGCCAAAGTTGTTGAATTAGATAGAGCTATCTATTTTGAGGAGGAATGGATAGTGGGAGTGAAACACTACATATCACAACCTTCAGATTGGATAGTGTTGTAATTCCACTAGATCCATAGCATGCCAAATCATCTTCTATCATTCCACAGGAAGATCCTGTGCATCCAATTGTAAAGGATGTGGAACTGGATGAGTTAATTGATGAAATTCATTAAGGAGATCTCAAAGAGTTCACAAATCAATGATCTCTAATGATTATTTCATTTACTTGCAAGAACATGAATTTGATGTTTGTGATGAGAATGATCCCATTACATTCTCACAAGCTATGTCCCCCAAACTCTTTAGAATAGATGAATGTGATGGAAGATGAATTAGTTTTTATGTATAAAAATCAGGTGTCGGATTTAGTGAAGTTACCTACAAATTTTGAGCCAGTTGGATGTAAATGGTCTTTGAGACTAAAAGGGTTGCTCAAGGTTAGATTGAGAGGTAATGCCAGATTAGTAATAAAAGGCTATACTCAGAAAGAGGGCATTGACTATAAAATGGCTTTTTTGCAAGTTTCAACTAAAGACTTATTTCAAGTTGTTGTAGCAATGGTAGCTCACTTTGATTTAGACATGCATCAAATGAATGTCAAAATAGCCTTTTTAAATGATGAACTATTAGAAATAGTGCACGTGAAATAGCCAGATGGCTTCCAAGTGAAGGCAGGGAACACCTTTTGTGTAAACTAAAAAAGTCCATTTATAGCTTAAAATAAATGTTAGACAATGATATCTCAAGTTTGATGAGATCATAACTTCTCTTGGATTGAAGAAGAATGATACAAATTAGAGTATATATTTGAAATTGATTATGAGTAGTGATAAATGGGAAAAGTTCATGAAAATAAGATAGTTTTGGTCTAATTTATTGATGGTACTTTGTATTTTCTTAGTGTTTTTACTTTGATTTTATATTTTGTCTGAGATACTGCTCTTGGTTTGTATTTCTTACGCAGAAGGATGAAAATGGTTGAAAAGAAGAAGGAAACTTGAAGAATGAAGATACATTTGGATCAAGGAAAGGATGGAAGAAGAATACAAGAA
>JANHAO010011258.1:0-17110 GCA_026873985.1 Saraca asoca | reverse complement strand
ATTGAGGTTAAAGTTGTGATCAATAAATTTCTCTTTTCTCATATTCTTATCCAAAATTCTTCTTTTTATTCTTTTGGTACCAACAGTGCACAATTGCAAATAACATACACTATAGATTCAGGATATGCTTAAGGTTCTGATGTTATAGATGTTGTTTTCTAATTTTTTTATTTGTTTTTCTTAATTAAGGCACAATAGAATAGTGTGGTGACTTTCATATTATGCGTCATTAACATGTTAATAATTTAATGTTTTTTGGCATTATTTGATTGTTGTCAACGAGTGGCTAGATTTTTTTGTTTTTTGTGTCTAATAAATTTCCAGCAAGTGAATTGGCACTTGATAATTGTGATGTGGTCATTGCATATTGAAGAATGAAAAGGAAGATGGTTTATGGGAATTGCATCGATTTTTTTTGCGAATCTATTCAAACAACTAAAAAGACATTATTGTGACTTATTTTTCTCATGCCCATTCAATGTTTGATTCAGCTTTATTGTTGTTTGTTGAATGAGACCAAAGCCACCTGGTCTCTTAAAAGTAGTTAAAGAGCGGACTAGTGTTATTTTATAATTGGGGTAATTTTATTTTGTTTGTCTCCTTAACTGTGCTTTATGATTATTTTGAGACTATTTATTAGAGTTTCGTATCTCTCTAATTACACATTGTACTCTTTATTCTATTTATTTATTTATTTAAAATTATTTGTCAGGGCAAAAATTTTATATTTATGTGATTATTGCTTGTCGAAATTATTATTAGTTATTTTTTGTATGATTAAAATTATGTTAATTTTGGAATCAATCACATAAAATATTGTACAAATTAAATTGTTAATTTGATATATAATTTAAATAAGTAATAAAATATAATTCTAATATTATATCTTATAATTTGATATGAGAGAAAATTCATACGAAAAATATTTTTGAGAAACTCAAATTAAGCTACGTGAATTTATCATTGATGTCACGTAAAGATGAGCAATTAAAATAAGCTTATGTATATGAAAGTGAAGCATCATGAGATAAGTATTAGCTTAAAAAGTGAGGTGAAATTTACCGGATACTATCTAACTTGAATATTATTTAATGTTAAATATAAAATATGGTTTTGTATATATTTTTAAATTGGTGTGAAATTTAAGAATTTAATATCATTATGATATGATATTTCATGATATTTTGTGTGACTGTGAGCTCACATATCGTGGGACTAATCATGACAAAATAATATTGTGTTCTTAAATCTTAATTGTTCCATTAGTGTTAGATTTTAGAATGCAATTTTATTATATTTTAAATTTTAAACACTCTATCGATATTAAATTTAGGAGTGTAATATTATTTTAATATGAGAAATTACATACTTATATGAGGAAACAATTAACATAAATATTTCTTGTGATTATATATCCAGCTATTGTGAGACTAATTGTAATGAAAGTTTGTGTATGATAACTATTATTTTTATAAAAGTTTTGTGAAAGGGATTAACATGTTGACTTACTATTTAAATTATTTTATAATGGCAACATTAAGTTTTGAAAATATTTTTTTTTTGTTAAGTTTCACAAGATATTAAATAACTATTTTTCGTTAGAAGCATTTGGCACAATTAGTATTAATTGATATTTTATATGTTTAAATTTACGCCCATTGAATATTTTGTGGTACTTGACAAATGTTTTAATAGATATTTTTTAATCAAATATATGTGATTTTGATTGGTTGTGCATCCGAATATTGTGGAGCCAATCATGATAAACTTATGAAAATTATTATTTACATAGGGAATAAAATTTTATGTGTGTTTTATGAATCATGAATTATATAAATAATGGACATGCTCTATTTATGTAACGTTATTTAATATATTTATTAGAATCTTAGAATAAAGATAGTGCATATCTTTCAAAATAAAATTGATACCTCTTTTTTGTGTGAGACAAATATTTGAAACTCATTATAGTTTTGGGTGATGTCTGTTTATGTGGCATAAATAATATTGTGGATTATATTATGATTTGTTTTGTTTGTCTTAAATTGTAAATAAGTTTTTAAACATATTGTTGCAAATATTTTTTATTTTTCTTTTTTGTTTTGAAAAGGGATAGAAACTCATTATATAGTTATGTCCTTATTATGGTATTAAAATAATAGTTTGATTGGTTCAAATGTGTTTATGCTATTAATGATATAATTTTATACTCAAGTATTTTATACATTTTTTTGTATCCATATGTTGTATAAATATTTTGTTTATACTTAAGCCCCAATTTAAAGGGGAGAGTTCTATTCGGTTTAAACTGCTAACTGATAAATACTTTGTGGATATATGGTTGTGACAGGAAGATGTAATATTTTTGTGATTAATATCAAATAGACATTCATAGCTAACTCAGTAGGGCATTATTCTTACTTATGTGCAATTTAATCACTTCAAGTGGTGAAATAATTATGTTTAAGCTGTCAATTAATCATGCATTATGGATGTGGTAATGACACTGTGTGATATTACGAGAGGCAACACCTTAGTTGGAATAGTAGATTTCTAGGGCGATATTATCTGTTGGTCTCATATTGTGTTTAAGAGACTATGACCACATATTTATGTTGTGGTAAATTTGTTATGCTTGTTACTTTCAATTATATTACTCTTGAAGAGAAAAGTAGTAAGTTTTATACTTATGATGATTAGAAGGCTATGCCACTTTACTTATTATTATTATTATTATTATTATTATTATTACATGCATGGCCACGAGTAAAGTATAGTCATAGATAATGTATATGCAAACTATTAATTAATAAATAAATAAGCTTAGTTCAACCTTATGATATATTAAATTAGTGTGAGTATACATGCACGATGCCTTTTCTGTATACAAGTCATGTATTTTGTGTGCTGGTGTTGACATATTTGTTGGATACACATGCTTTGTTATGTTTGACATCTAAATACATTTAGACCCTATTTTATTTATTGTGTTGAGATTATTAATTTAATCTCATTTGGCATCTTGAATTGATACTCGGATTACAAAGT
Source organism: Saraca asoca (assembly GCA_026873985.1). Classification (NCBI taxonomy): domain Eukaryota; kingdom Viridiplantae; phylum Streptophyta; class Magnoliopsida; order Fabales; family Fabaceae; genus Saraca; species Saraca asoca. The sequence goes on along the minus strand of JANHAO010011258.1, from coordinate 14,062 downwards.
TGAAATTTATATTTGATCACATTTATCATTTATATATTTCTCTATTAATTCACATTCACTTTATGTTTTGTTTATAGAGGTGCAGGTCTTAATATGTGTGATATTAGCATCCCTATAGGATATAATGATCTGCATGTTGGGGGTTTATGATTTTAATTAATTTTGGACCAATTATTGTAATAGTGTTAATGTTCGTAATTTGACATTTTTTTATTATGATATATTATAATCCAAGGTGTCATTTATTGACTCATGCTATTAAAGTGGGAGAGTGTTAGAACTTTAGTGTGCACTAGCGTAAGTTGTAATTTAGTATGAACTTGGATTATAAAATGTCAAATAATGTAGAGTTTAATTAGTTAAGTCCAAATGGTGATCTTATTGTTATCGGGTTTTGTTATGGTACTTAGACTTGTGTAGATACTTGATTTTTGGGCTTTTGTTCTTAGGTCTTCCATGATGAACTATTGACCTAGTTTGTCTCACTAACAAGAAGTCCCAAGTTTTACTATATATGTTTCTATGGTTGTCCTATTAAGATCATAGAATTTATAACATCTGAGGGGATGTGATTTGTGCACCATCTCTTCCTGTCTTTTATCTCTTTCTCCCTATTTCTTTCTTTTAGAAGAATTATGGAAATATGATTCACATTTAGGTATTTTATTAAATTACATGTCTATTGATAATTGATAATTGTTTTTAAATATATATGTCATATAATGTGACTAGATTTATATTTTATTCATTTCTAATTCTTTAAATTTCAACATCCTTCTCTCTACCTCTCTCTCACATCTTTCTCTCTTAACTTCTTTCTTTATTGTCTTTCTCCCTCCTTCCCTCCCACCTAAGGATAGCAAATAAATGGTTTGGATAGATTTAAATTAGGTTATTAATGAATGGATTGACAATGACTCATTTATTTATTTGTGTCTCAATTAAAATTTTATAAGGAACATAAATTGACTCATAGCCCATACATAAAGGATCAGACCCAATCCATTAATTTACCCATTTAACAATCACTATTTTTATATTATTTTATTTTATCATTTTTTTGTAATTATTTTTTTACCATTATAATTATATTTTGTTACCATCATTAAAATAATTTTTTACCATTAAAATTTTAAATTATATTTGAATTCCATCTTTAAAAAAAATAATTCTTTAATATTAAATTTTAACTCCATCATTAAAAAAATATTTTTTACTATTAAAATTTTAAGTTATATTTTAAAAATATGTTATCTAAGCTATAAAATTGAAAGAACTAATAAATTAAGAATAAAATATTTTTTATTGTTATATTTTCCCTTTTTTTTCTCAAAATTTTTACACATACAACATGTATAAAAATGAAAATCAAATAAATGTCATCTGAAATTGTCATTTCTTTAAAATTTGAAACATTTAGGATAAAAAAAAAGTACACATTATCTAAAATTGACATTTTTTAAAAAAATTAAAAATTTACTAAAATAAATAACTTATCACTAATATTTAATTGGAAAAACTAAAGTTGAATATATTATATAAACTAATATTAATTGAGTCTTGAAATTTTTTTTATTGCAAGTATCTTTATAAAGATCAAAATAATAAATATACCATCTTTTTTGTCTAACAAAAGATACTTAACATACTATTTTTTTTATTTTATTAAAATGTTAAACATAAATATAAATGAATAAATGATTATTTATAAGTTGACCCAATATAACCCTTATTTAAGGTTAATAATGATCAACCTACAATTATCCAAAAACTAATGTAAATGGATATAGATAAGTTATAACAATGATGAATATGTATGGATAAAAGTATATAGATCATAATTGTCAGGTCTATCGGTATGTTTGACTATGTTAGGATTTTAAGATTGTTAATTTATCTTTTATTTTTATTTAATTTAATGTAATATTTTTATTTAAAAATATTTATTTTGAATTTTAAATAAAATAAATAAATTAAATGGATCTTTAATAACTATTTTATTAACAAATTAACATTTTATCTATCCATTTGACCTGCTAAATACTATAAATAGATTTAGATGGACCGAAGAATAAATGAATTCATGGATATTCATTTATTTTGTCACCTTACCTTTGCCTTGTCTTTCCCTCTTACCTCTCTCCCTTCATTCTTTATAAATATTAATATTTAACTAATTTTATTAAAGATTGTGTTGAAAAAGGATTTAGACAATATGAAATATTGTAGCTAACAATTTTGACTAAAATAAATTGAATGTAACAATTTTGACTAAAATAAATTGAATGTGAATACAAACTTTATGAAGTGAATCTTAGTGATGGAGCCACATTAAAGGAAATGGGTCAATTAACCCCAACTACTTCAAATCCTACCTGAATTGTTATTTGATTTTCAAACTTTTTTTTATATGTGTAATATTATAATTGAGCATTGACCTTTGTAATTTTTACATTTTAATCTTTTGAACTGAATTAAGATTAGATGCTCATAGATAACATATTTTCTTCGTCTATCATAAGAAGGATATACACAGCAGGAAACTCCAAATATAAATTAAGATTCACCTATTTTTTTTAAATGAATTAAGCTTTTATGTTTATTTAACATGAAACAAAATTCCTTTTCTTGCTCTAAAAGTATTTAATAATTTTGTCCCATTTAATTATTTAATTCTAAGACAGTATTTTTTAAAATGCTAATTTAAGATTTTACTTATCTATATTTAAAACTAAATAAATTTTAAAAATATCACTTAAATATTACATTTGTATACTTAAAATGATCAAATATCAGATTTAATATCATTCATAAAATTTAAAAGGAAAAGTAATTCACAAAATTAAATTTCTTTAAAAAATTTAAGAAATTAATCATGAGTGGGACATTTTTATTTGTGGACTTGACTTTTTGTAAAGGTTAAAAGGGAAAATGATAGTCACCTTGTCTAAGATTTACCTTATTTACACTTAAATTATTCTATTTTCATAAATTAAAAAGTAAAAATGTAATAAGACTAATTTTTTTTTTAAAAAAAAAAAGAGAGTGGAATTTGTCATACAAATATTTGACCCCTTTATTATAACTCCATATATGCTTCTAAAACATTATCAAATCAAACTCAACAATATAATAATTAATTTTAAGGTTCTTTGTATATACTTTTTTATGATCTAAATATACAATTTTAATTAAATATTCAAATATTAAAAATATTTATTTAACTTATTTTTGACTTCTCATTACTCAAAGTACAACTTCATACTTGTGCGCATAGAATCATATATAAATTTACCCCTCTAAATAATTTTTCCAGCTACACTACTAAAAGTGATGAAGATGAAAAAAGAAAATGATTTAGACATTTTTCTTTGAGGTCATGACTCATTATTAAGTGAGTTGAATTGTAAAGTGAGAAAACTTAAATCCAACCGAATGAGAGTTGAGATCATATGGCTGAGTCCGACTCATTGCCCACCTTATCCTCAATTAATTCAATGCTAAAAGAAAATGTGTATAATGATGCCTTTCACTCTGTTTAAGAAGAACAATTGAGGATTGAAGGAAAGGGATGATCAGAACAATGGACGAGAAAGATAAAACTGAAAAAAAATTTCCTTTATCCTTCTACAAGAATGAATACACTCTTTCTGGTTTTACAACTAAACCAGTTGGCTTTTCTAGAGCTACTAAACTAACTGCTAAGCAACTTGCAGTAATTGCAAACAGTTTTTACAAACTTTTAACCAACTTAACTAACTATATTCTAGAAGACACTTCAATCCTCCCCCTTAATCTAGATCATTCAGTGATGTCAAACCCAACATTTCTCTCAATCTCTCAAATCTTTCAAACTTTAAAGGTTTAGTCAGAATGTCAGCAATCTAATCCTCAGATATGCAATGCAGTACATCAAGCTTCTTCAAATTTACTTGATCCCTTACAAAATGATATTTGGTTTCAATGTGTTTACTCCTTCCATCCAGTACTGGGTGTCGGCCAAATTGATGACTGAGGCATTGTCTAAGTATAGTTTCATAGGCCCTTTCAGACTTCATATGAATTTGTTCTAGTAGATTTTGCAACCAGGCATCTTGACATGCTTCTCCTGCTATAGCTACATTCTCAGCCTCACAAGTGGATAGAGCCACAATATTTTGTTTCTTAGAGCTCCATGAGACAGCAGTATCTTCAAACAAAAACACATAACCTGAGGTACTTTTCCGATCATTAGTGTCATCACTCCAATCACTATCTGAAAATCCAATCACTTTACCTTACTGTGTTCTTTGTTATTAGTGAATAACACAATCCAAGATCTAAGGTGCCTTTGACATACCGAAGTGTTCTTTTGACTGCCAGCAAGTGAGATTGTCGAGGGTTCTCCATAAATCTGCTTACCAAACCAACTCCTTAGGTAATGTTTGGTCTGGTATTGCACAAGTGTTTCAAACTCCCAACTATTTGCTTGTATAGAGGAGGATCAACTGTGTCTTCATTGCTTTCTTTTACTAGCTTAACACAAGTATCAACAGGAGTTCTAGCAGTGTTATAATCCTCTATATGAAACCTTTTTGGCATGTCAATTATATGTTTCTTCTATTGCATAAGGTAACCTCTGTTGGTCTGTTGGAACTCAATTCCCAGGAAGTAGGACAATTCCCCCAAATCGTCTTCTCAAACTCTAATTTCAGTTTTTCTTTATATCTATCAATTTCTTGATTGTTATTCCCTCTCAACATCAAGTCATCTACATAAAGGCAGACTATTAAAATGGAATATTTGTCTGATTTCACCTACAGACCATGTTCACATGAAAATTTGTCAAAGCCAGACGGAGAGAAAAATGAGTTTATCCTATAATTTTAGGCTCTTGGAGCCTGTTTGAGACCATAAAATGCCTTTCTCAATTTGTATACCTTCTGTTCTTCACTTGGTATCTCAAAACCTTGTGGCTGAATTCTCATACACTTCCTCTTCTAGTGGACCATTCAAAAAGGCAGACTTCACATCTAATTCATATATCTTCCAATTTTCGTTGGCTGCAATTGCTACCACCAGTTTTTTAGACTCTATTTTGGCCATAGGCGAGAAAACCTCCTCGTAATCAAGTCCAGGTTTCTGTAGAAACCCGTTGGCAACCAATATGGCTTTATACTTTTCAACTTTTCCATCTGCTTTTATTTTTGTTTTGTAGATCCATTTTACCTGAATTGGTCTCTTGTTTCTCGGAAGCTCAACTAGTTCCCAAGTTTTATTCCTTTCTACTGCATTAAGCTCCTCCTGCATTGCTTTCACCCAGGTCACTGATTTCACTGCCTCCTCAAACCTTATTGGTTCACAGTCTGCAAAAAAATACTAGATGGACCAAATCACTATCTTCAGTTATAGCATAATTAGGAAACAACTCAAAATCTCTTAATCTGGTTTAGAGTTGTCTTATTCTTTGTGATCTCTGATTCTCTTAAGCTTATGGTTGTTGTCTTTCTTCTTGACATTCCCTTGTAGGCTGATTTGAGACTTCAACCAGAACTATACCTGGTCTTTTCTGGTCATTTCTTTCTACCTCCCAGTTCCAAGTTGCATTTTCATCAAATATCACATATCTGCTTCTGATGATCTTGTTTGTTGCTGGATTGAATAGTTTATAGCCTCTATTTATGGATGGCAAAAAATTGGATTCGGGGCTTGCCCTGAAGGTAGCGTGGATATGATATGGATTTTTGCCGCATAGGACAAAGTGTGGGACAAGTTTCCAACTTAGAGACAAATTTTGGAGACAAAATAATATTAGATTATCTTGTTCCGAGATATCTTGAATATAGGAAGTTACATTTTTACCCTCATGACTAAAACATGTGTACATACTATTTAGTTCTTTTAATAATTTAATTATTAAAAACAAATGAAAAACTAAAATTCAAATTCAAATGCATTAAACATTTTAATAATTTTTTTTAGTAATGCTTTTGCTATTTTCTTTTTCTTCCTTCAAATTAGGGATCGAGACAACCCTAACACAAACAGTTGAAGCTCTCTGGCCCAAGGCCTCTGCTCAAAACAGTATCATCACCCAGCCTTGTTCGCCGCTCGCCACAGCCGTGTACGCTGCTCGCTTCACTCCACCTGGTATTCATTGATTCGAGTTTCCCTTTGAAAAAGTTCTCCTGCATTGAAGATATAAATTAATAATAGGTAAATCCCAAAATATCTAGTGCAAGAACATTTTAAAAGTACTGTGAAAAGTTGCGCAACAAAGAACATATATTTGACTATCTATTTTTCTCATTGGCCCGTCTCAATTCTTATAATAATTATTAATGTTCTATGTATCTTCTATGGTAAAGGATTTGATGTAATCAGAGTACCCTTGGTTTATTTCCTATTTGAATAACATTGTTTTGTGACATTATGATAAGATTTGAGTTCTAAGACCGCATAGATCTGTGGTTAACTAATTACTTATTTATACATTTTGTTTAGTTTCTTTTTGGGAACATATAAGAAAAAATGTGAGAGCAAACTTTGTATGACTTGAACATATACAAGGAACCTTGAGGTTTGAAGATATGATCTTTGTGCAGTGCACTGAGATAACTCTGGATGCTGTCAACAGTAATTGGGTTTACTTTGCTTAATTTCTTAGCTACCTCATATGTAGTTATGGTCATTGTCATATATAGCTAATTGCTTATGCATCTTCTTGTTCATAAATATAAATATTAATATTCTATGTATCGATTCCACCAAAAGAGAGCAGTTAGTGCCAACCATATATCAAGTGTGGATTTTGCTTAATTAGTGAGTATGAAGGGCATTCTGTTTAATTAATTATTGCGTCTTCATGTTCATAAATAATTGGATGTAAATTAACTCCTAGCATAGTCCATGGCGAGGAGTTGAAGGAAAGCTCTCAAGAAGAACAATTAATTTTGCTATTATATATGAAACAAAATTACTTACTTTTTAAACTCTATTATATGTACTAAATTATAACAATTTTTCCTATTTTCAAATGATATCAGGATGTATTCACGGGGATCAATCTTTAATTCTTTTTGGAAACAATCAAATCCCACCAGAGTTATCTTCTATGGGTATCGAAGAGGAAAACTTGCATGAATCTAAACCAATTGATGTAGAGAAAATTCTAGAAGGATCCACTAGTCTAAATAAACAAGGATTAATATCAAGAGTTTGGGATCATTTTAATAGACAAAATATAGATGAAAAATGGAAAGTAGTTTGTAAATGTTGCAAAAGAAAAAACTTGGAGGTGAGAAAAGGGCAGGTAAAATGTACTTACATGATCATATTCAAAGATGTCCCCTTCGTAAGGTGAGAGGTCCAAAACAATCATCAATTAGAACTGCGCCCAATTCAAGTTTTGCTGGAGTTGTGGGTGGATCAATTATGGTTGGAAACTATGCATTCAATCAAGAGGTTGCTAGAAAAGAACTTGTTACAATGATCATCTTGTATAAGTATCCACTTTCAATGGTTGAGCACATTGGTTTCAGAAGGTTTACCTCTTACCTTCAACCTTGGTTCAAGCCAGTTTCTCGCAATACAATCAAAAATGATATTTTGAAGATTTATGAGTGTGAGAAGACAAAAACAATGACTCTGCTAGCAAAGTTTTGAAGTTGGATTGCAATTACTATTGACATTTGGACTTCTAGCAATCAAAACAAAGGTTGCATGGCAATCACTACACATTTTATTGATGATTCTTGGTGCTTGCAAAGTTAGATTGTGAGATAAACATTAAACTATAGTAATAGATAACTTCTTTTATATATATATATATATATATATCTTTTTCTTTTCTTAATGTTTTTTTCTTATATGTTACATGTATTAGGTTCATTTATGTGCCTGCACCACATATACTACTATGGTTCTTTATGATTCTTTAGTACAATGTTTGTTGAATTGGAATTTGGATAAAAAATTATCTACCATCATTGTTGGTAATTGTAACACCAATGATGCAATGATTTAATTAATTTTTGCAAAGCTTCGTCCATCTTGGTTTAGTTTGGATGGGTCATTATTTCATATGCGGTGTTGTGCTCATTTACAAAATTTGATTGTGAAGGATGGATTGTCAATAATATTAGAGGTTATTGAAAGCATTGTTTCTAGTGTTGCATATGTAGTTCTCTAACACCCAAAAGGGAAGAGAAATTTAAAGAAACTTGTGCCAACTTAATGTCTCTTATTCAAAATAGCTTGCACTTGATTATAGAACTAGGTGGAAGTCTACGTACCTTATGCTTTATGTGGCTATTCCATATCAAGAAGTCTTTGATTGTATGAAACTTCATAAATACACTTACTAAGGATGATTAGAAGATGGCTAAAGAAATATGTGAAAAAATTAGAATTGCTTTACAGTGTCACTGAATTATCCTATGATACCATGTATCCAACTGCAAATATCTATTTTCCAAAGATTTGTGAAATTAGGTTGTTGTTAAAAGAGTGACTTCAAAGTTCTGATTTTATTGTTAGAGATATGGCTTCAAATATGATTGATAAGTTTGATAAGTATAGGGGCAAGATTAATGCAGATGGCAATGGACAAAATTAAATCCAATATATAAAATGATGTTGCTAAACTATTTTTTTACCTCTCATGTATAGAGATAAAGCTTCATATGAAATGCAAAGGGTGCAAATCCTTTGTCAAGATTTGGTAAATGAATATAATTCTGAACTTAAAGGGAAGATGTAACCAGGTGATTTAGCTACTTCAACTTCCACAAATTTAAGCTCTAAGGAAAAAAAGGGAAATTGGAAGTATAATTTTGCTTAATTTGTGCATCAAAAGTTTGATACTACAAGTGTGAAATCAAAATTAGACTTATATTTGGAAGAATCAATTTTTCTTCTTGTTTTTTATGAATAGTTTGACATCATAGTTTGGTAGAAATTAAATGGGCTGAAATACCTAATTTTGCAAAGAATTGCTAGAGATTTCTTGGATATCCCTATCTCTATTTTTGCTTGAAAGTCAGTTTTTAGTATTAGCGGTCGATTTTTGTATGCATATCATAGTATACTTCATTCTGACACATTGGAAACGTTGATGTATGCCTAATATTGGTTATGGGGAAATGTACAAAGTAATATGATATTGTTAGAATTTTACATTTAGACTTACACAATTCATAATTAAAGTGTGTCAAGTAATTGACCCCTTAGTAACATAATTATGTTGGGCTTCATCACATACTTAGCCCTGCATATTGAATAATGGGTTAGGATCCTGTGATGGGTAGGATCCTGACCTAATTAACTTTATTAATAGATGGGTCCCTACTCATCAACTCTTGATCAAATAGTATTTTCCCATTAGTTGTTATCAGAGCTTTCCAACCTAGGGTTTTCTTGAGGAGGGACAATGTTATAGCAAAATTATTTTATAATTATGATACAAGAGTGGTGATATAGAAACCAAATAAAAAATTGTAGTAGATTTGCTTATCATGGATATTGGTCAAGATTCATGAATGATTAAAATTCCTAATTAATTTGTTCTTATTTTATAATCTGATTATGCCACTTAACACAATTAATTAGTATAATTTATTTAAATTAATTACAACAAATAATATCAAAGCCATTTAATTGTGTTATTAGGTTAATTAGATATGTGGATCTTATGGAAATGAATAATATGAAAATATGCTATAAATCTAATAATATTATTTCATAGCCTTGTAATTAATTTATATTTATTTAACTGTATATATGAGATTCTATCTGGATATATATGTGTGCGTGAGGGAAGATTACAATGAAATGTTTTGAGCACTGGTTAAATATGGAAGCAACATTAGGAACGAAACAACTAAAGAGAACACTGCTATTCAAAAGCCATTTTCTGGAGAAAAGCACTATCTTTAGGCTACAAGTAGAGGACTGAATGCACTTTCTTCTTTTATGATATGCAAAGCTTATGGTATCAAGTTTTTTATAGTGTTTTGAAGTCAGATATCAAAGCCTGTAGCATAGAGGTTTTTTCTAGATTTGCATGAAGGGGTAAAAGATGATTTACTACAACAAACATCAATCCAATATTTGTGGTGCTAATGAACAATTTTTTTTTCTTTTAGTACCTTAAAGCTACCAGAGTCTAAAGAGAATCAATATATAATGAAGTGCATTATGATAGTTCTTGGGGTTGTAAATATATCTATTCATGTTGCTTAGGTTTGCATTAAGGGGTTAACCTCTATTCTTGGTAAAGTTTGTGAAACTCCAAAAAAAAAATCCCATGTTCAATTATTATCTTTTTGAATTGGTGACCATTTTATTAAAGTAGCCCTTGAAAGGGACTTGTCTCTTATATTTATTCTTGAAGCAAATCTTTTCCCTGGACTTGAAATAATATTCTAATTTCACAAAATGATATAAGTTATGAATTATTTAAGCCTAATTAAGCCTACAATTTTTGGATTCATGGGTCTAAAATTGAAATTTCCTTTTAAGTTATGTCTATAATATTTTACCCATTTTTATTTAAGTAGTCATTTAATATTATTTTGGATCGAAATTTTTTATGTATGATTCCATATATTTAGGCTATAGTATATAGTCGTTCTAGAATTTTTGAATATTGTATGGCCTATAAATTAATTTTAACATATTTGTATGCATAATGAGCAATTTTTTTTTTTTTTGGAATCTCTTAACTTGTGTTATGCCACTGAAATTTTGTGTAATTGTGAGTTCACCTATCATGGGCCTGGTTATACAAAATTTCTAAAAAAAAATTAAATGATTAAATGGTGATTAGACATAAAGGTTGTTATGTTAATAATATTTAAATACCTTATCGGTATAATATTATTAATATAGCTCGTTGACAATAACACAAGTGTAGAATTAAATGTTATGTTCTTAGGATCTTAAACACCCTATTAGAGTTAGGTTTTAGGAATATATTATTTAATTCTTGTACTATATTATAAGGTCTTAAATACCTTTTGACATTAGGTCCTATAATATGATACTGGTTTAATTGCATAGTTTATCCTTAAGAGGAAAATGTAAGCATGATTAAAGTATTTACATGCATTAATGAGTTTATATATTTTCTTCAGCTTTTATGCCTATGCAATTAACGTTTCTAAAGACATTGAATGGGATGCATTATAAGGATTAGGCTAAATCTCTAAACTTATATCTAGCAATCACAAATAAGGATTTGGTACTTAGAAAGGAGGAACTTACTATTGATGCAAACTTAAGTGCTAATCAGAAGGCAAACATGACAAGTGGATGCATTCCAATCGAGTGTATTTGATGGTCATGAAGTATATGGTGGACAAGACCATTAGGCAAAGTATTCTTGAAATTGGAAAGGCCAAGACTTTTCTTGGTTCTGTTGCTGGGAAATTCATGGTGTTTGACAAAGTTGAAAAAGGTCACTATCTTTCACTACTTAAGAAAATCATGTATGATAGTGTCAGTGGAGAATGGGAGAATATTTTGACACTGGTGCACTATTTTAACAAGCTAAAAATCATAACTATTGATTTAGGTGTAAGTTTCCTGATCTGGCATGCATCGGAGTCATTGCTTGTTCAGCTTAACATTCTGAAGACCTCATATAATACCTAGAAAGGTGAATGGACAATCAATGAACTGATTTCTATTGTCAATCAGGTGAAAGAAGACATGAACAAAGGAAAGGTTCATATTGTTAACATGGTCTCACATGGTTCATCTTTAAGACATAAGATGAGAAATGATTAAAGGGGAAAGCATGGGAAACCAACTCATGAAAGAAAGAAAGGTCAAGGTAAAAATAACTATCACAAGCCCAAAAAAGCACAGTTCAAAGGGAATTGCAAGTTTTGCAAGAAGCATTGGCACAAGAAAGCAGGCTACTTCCAGTATAAAAAGTAGGTTAAAAAGAAGAAGAAATGTATCCCTCTAACTCTAGTATGCTTTAAATCCAACATAGTTGATGTTTCTCTAAATACCTGTTGGTTGGATACTAGTGCAACTTGTAGAAAGATAAGAGCATATAAAAAATACTGATTGTATAATTCTAAATAGAAGTACATGTATATATACTAGATATGCCCTACTAACTAGATCTTGACTAGGTCTTATGCTTACTAGGTTCTGACTACTCTAGACTATTCTAGAAACATAATGCATCATAAGTATGATACAATACATATTTACATAATTTAACACTCCCCTTTAAGTTAGAGCATATAGATTATATGCACCAAGTTTGTTACAAATAAATCCAATACGAGAACCTCTAAGAGATTTAGTAAGAATATCAACTAGCTGGTCATTAGAATTGACATAACTAGTGACAATACAATCGGATAGCACCTTCTCCTGAATAAAATGGCAATTGATTTCTATGTGATTGGTATTCTCATGAAAATTTGGGTTAGAAGCAATATGAAGAATAACTTAATTATTAAATAATAACTTCATTTGAGAAATTTCTGTAAACTTTAACTCTTAAATTAGTTTATTAATCCATATAAGCTCACATATCACAAAGCCATAATGCAATATTCTGCCTCAGCACTTGACCTAGCCGATAACTAAAATAATCATTATAATTAGCCCTAGTGAGAATAATGGAATCCTGTGAGTGTCCAATAGGTTATTCAGGATGAGCATCATCAATTTGCTCAATATTAGCATAGGGAGGGCAACCATGCAACTTATAGCATTTTTCTTTAGTATGACTCCACTTGTGACAATAGGCATGTTTAGGACAAGTTACTCGATTTCCTCCACGGCCACCTCTCCATTCAACGTGAGGGCTCTACTGAGCATAGGGAACTAGTACAGGATTGTCAACATTAGATTACCCGAATAGTGTAGAAACAAAAGTTACCTAGAGAAGGCAAGAAAAAACTTCTTACAATGTAGGAACAGTTGGACTAACAAGAATTTAATCCCGAATAGGAGCAAGGTTAGTACCCATAGCAACAAGAGTACATATCATGAAAAATTTATCCCGATATGCTAGATCCTTAACAACAGTTTTATCAACAAGTAACAAAGCATTAAATTTAGCCTTGATAATGACATCTGATTAACAAAATCAGTGACTAACATACCTTGTTATTGCAAATTAATCAATTTGATGACTATAAAATACAGACATTGAATATCGTTAGGGTAGAGATTCTTGACCTATGCCCACAAATATTATGAAGAGAATGATCTATGGATTGCCACAAAAGGGTGCATAATAAAGCATCGGGCTTTTCCTAGGCATCTATATTAGTTTTCACATTTTCAAATTTAGTGATTAGATGATCTTTCAAGCCTTGACCTAGGCACTATTTTTTATTAACCTTTGACTAGGACACATAATTAGACCAACTTAACAATTTTTCTATAGTAATGATTGGAGAAGGGGTAAAAGTTCCAGAGCAAACCATGATTGGATCGAATGAAGCCTTACAAGATCATAGATCTACACAAAAAAGGTCTAAAAAAGATTAAACAGATGGCAGAAACAAAATTGGAGCATCAAACTGAAATGGGTCACTAGACGGTGGTGGCCAGTAGTGGCGCGTGGCAATAAATCACTGGGCTTGAGTCATTGGTGAGGTCTGAATGTAGTGATGGTAGCGGTGAGAACAGGTGCACACTGGAGAAAGCTAAATCTGTAATGCAGATCTACAGTAAATTGGAGGTACATGTAGCAGCATCTGAAAACGTCACTCGAGGGTAGGCCAGCGAAGGAAGGCCCATCATGGCGGTCTACTTAGATGTCCGATTAGACATTGGGAAAGGCAAAAAATAGTGCTAACAGAGAGAGAGGACAAATCAGAGCAATCACTTAAGATATGGGTTTTGGGTTTAGGAAATTCTAGGATTTCTCATAAAAAAAATTTAACCATCTTGTGATACCATGTTGAAAGATAAAAGCATATAAAAAATACTGATTATATAATTCTAAACAGAAATGCATGTATTGTTAGTCGAATATAGGTGCCCTAGAGTCAATTTGATTGGGCTCTATTGCATCTATGACTAAGTGGTCTATGGATTTGGATAA
>JANHAO010011257.1:0-17133 GCA_026873985.1 Saraca asoca | reverse complement strand
AGCAGCAAGCAAATAATAAGTAAGTATAATTATAAAAGCCTAGGATTGAGGTTTCACCACAGTTATGATCTTTAATAATTAATTGTAATCTTTCTTATTATGATTACTTGATTAATTGAGGATAGTTTAGCCTAAATTAATTACTAGCCTATTTTAAGGTCTAATAATAGTATTCAAATCAACCCAACTGCCTACTTCTGTGATTTAGATTAATTTAAACCCTTTAAGATCTATGCAAAACAATTCAAATCCGAAAGAAACTTAATCTACTTTCATGATTAAAATCTCTTTATTCAACTATTAGTTTTCCAGTGAAAATCTTCTCCTTTTGGTACTTGAACTATCTAGCTAAGACATGATAAAATATTGGCCAAATACTTTATCAAGAACATAGCAGGCATAATGGTTGAATCAAATTAAATCAGGTAATCATAGTAGAAAATCAATCAATAACATTAAAGAATCATAATTGGGTTATTCCAAATTCTAGAATAAGTATCTACTCAAACATGATAGAAATAAAAATCAAATTCATTAATGAAAAGGATTGCATAATGTTCAAAACAAAGAAAGAAAGAAGAAAAGATGATATTAAAAGAAGTAAACCATGAGGAAAGTAAACTAGGATTCTTGAAAGAACATTAGATGAAGAAGGAATCCTAATTTGAACTCAAAGAATTCTCAATAAAGTAAGAAAACTTGTGCTCTAAGTAATCCTAATTAATGAAAACTAATGAATGACTAATTGTGTCTTCTGGTTGCCCAAGATCAGCTATATATGGCAATTTTCAGGCTTGGAACACAGGTATGTTTTAGGACACGGGCTAGCCATGTTTCAGGCTAGATGCCTTCGAGATGCTCACTGGCTATTGCACCGAACACGGCCATGTCCCAGGACATGGCTAGCCATGTTCGGTGTTGGTTTCTTGGATTCTTTAGCTTCTTTGCATACTTAACTCGAACTCTTTGCATCTTCTTCCTTAGCTTCTTCTTAATTCAAGTGTGCTCCAAACTCCTACTTTTCATCTCCTCTTAAAGTCTCTTTTGCTAACCTAAAAAGACAAACACAAACTACAGTAGTACCAAGAACAAACAAACTAAACTAAGACAAAAAGTGTAGAAAAATCACAAATTAATAGCCAATCAAGAGGTGATAATCAACATAATTATAGGCATTTTACTCATTTATCAACTATTCAAAATTATGTTTTCCCAAATTAAAATGTAAAAGAAGATAAATAAAATAAATATATATAATATTTCTTTATATTTTTTTCCATTTCTTTTTTTCTCAAGATTGAATCCGCCCCTTTTTTTCTTCTTTTCTGTTATGCTCCTATTTTACTTTTGCTTCACTTTTTCTTCTTTGATTTCTACTTTGCTCTACTCCCCCTTCTTCGTCACTTTGTTTGATTCCCATCTTCCTTCAATTGATCACTAATCTAGCCTAAAGCTTTCTCATCTTCACTCCATTGCTCCAGCTACTCTAGTGTAGCACAAAGGATGTGTGTGAGCTGGCAGGGCCAATGAGGATTAATGCTAGATGTCAGCACACCAAAAGCCACTAGATGCACCACCTAGCTGAATTGGACAGGAGTAGTGGCTGAGGTGTTATGGGTTCACTGCTGACCTAAAATATTTTTCCCTTGTTTCTCTTATTGGAAAATGCTAGCTTTGTTGGCGTTCCTTTGCATCTCACCATGGTGTTGTTGGTCTCACCAGTATTCCGATGTATCTTCCTATACTAGTTACCAATCTTGCATAACCGTGGTGGATTATGGTTGGAGTGGCTGGTTTGGTCAAGTTCAGAGCACTCCTTGGCTAACCCAAGTTGGCTATTCATGTAAGCTAGCAACTAGTTGCAATCGGCAGCCAGAGACCATAACAAGACCAGCTCATCTCCTCACTTCGCTTAACTAGCACCCTAAGCCAAAAATCCTAGCACTATACTGAATTAATAAGTATATTTTTACTCTTTCTCAACTTGATTTTCTTTTGTTTTAAAATGAGATTCAAGTGATTAAAATATTTTATTTCAAATTAGAAATTGATTTTAGGAAATGATTGATGATCAATGGTTATTAGGCTTTGATGAACTTACTGGATAGGCTACTTTTGGAAAGTTGAGATTCATGACATAATCTAAAGTTATTTTGCTATCTTTGACGGTGAGTGAATAATTTGCTTCAATTTCTATGTTTGTTATGCAAAAACTCATATTAACTACAATTTTGAACTTGCGAATTATAATATAACATGATTCCAAACTATTTTGAAATCTTACTAGTTACTCATATTTGAAAGTGAAATTACATATTTAGAAAGCTTGTTTCATGTGTTTGATGCTAGAAGTCTTGTTATATTGAAGTAATGGGTTGATGAAACCTTTGGCAAATGTGCTCCATGAAATTGTTAAATGAATTGTCAAATGATTGAATGTATGAATGGATTGGAAATGATTCATTCATCTTTAGTTCAAGAATATTGTTTCACAAAATAGTAAAGTCTTCAATTTTATTGTGAAGTGGTAATTTGGATCCATGGAGAATTTCTCTAGAAAACTTTCAAAGTGTACTTGGGAATAGAATTGGACTAAGAACTAAAACTAGTGGAGGGATAAGGGGAGAATGACTATTGGGATAAGATGAATGATGATATCTAATAATTGTTAGGCAAGGTTATCTATAAGAACTCGCCATTGGATCCTTACTACATATTGAAATCTTTTTTTTCATTCCTTGATACATTTATATTTGCAAAATAAGAAGTATTTTAGTGACTTTCCATATTGATGAGTGTATTGGAAATGTCATATTATGTTTCTTATTTTACATGTTTGGGAAACATAATCTGATTAAGTTTCAACTCCCTTGTCACATTTAAATTTTGAGTTTTACTGGTTGAGACAAAGGTTTTCAATATGCAAGATGTTTTGTGAATGGATACATATGCATGTTTATACCAGATTGCTTTTGAATATGATTGTGATTATTCATTGGTTCCTAGTGAACTATTCACTCATTGAGTTTCTAAGAAACTCACTCTATTTTTTTAAAATAATTTTTTAGAGTTTGAAGTTGCTCCTGCCATCTCTTCTCATATCCCTAGATCTAAGCCTACTCTGTGATTGGGTAATCTACTTTTGCGGAGAATGGAAGCATTTTGTTGGAGATATTTTGATAGTTGATTAGGTTGTGTCATCTCATGTACATATATGGATGTTACCCAGTAGATTGTGTATACTGATGTATATAAGTGTTGCGTTACATTTTGATTGTTTATACAGGTCATGAGTAGAGCAGTTGTGTAGTATTACCATGCGTTGTGGTAAAAAGGGTGGTTGGGTGCCCATTTGTGTTTGCATTCTTGATATAGCAAACGTGATGTAGCAATCAAGTTACTCGGCAAATCCAAAGCCAATGCACTAGAATTTATCAAAGAAGTTGCCACCATTGGAACTATTCGTCATGTAAATGTGGTGCAACTAATCGGATTTTGTGCTTAGAGAACAAAGCGAGCTCTTGTTTATGAGTTCATGCTCTCTCTGAGAAGCACATACTTTCTCAAGAAAACGGAAATATGTCAATAAGGTATTAAAAAATCTTTGAAATTGCTGTTGTTGTAGCTCATGGAATTGAATACCTACATCAGGGTTGTGACGTGAAAATCCTGCACTTTGATATAAAACCTCACAACATTCTTCTCGATGAGAATTTCACACCGAAGGTTCCGGATTTCGGGTTGGCAAAGTTATATCCGGCGGATGATAGTATTGTATCTTTAACCGCAGCAAGAGGAACAATGGGATATATGTCACCCGAATTGTTTTACAAAAAGGTCCGAGGTATCTCATATATAAAGCTGATGTTTATAGCTTTGCGATGCTATTAATGGAAACGGTAGGCAGGAGAAAGAAACAATACATAGAAGCAATGCCACAGATGAGGAAAAGAAGATAGTTCAAAAAATGATTATGATAGCTTTACATTGCGTACAGAGGAGGCCTTGTGATCGTCCCTCCATGAATAAAGTAATACAAATGCTAGAAGGAGAAGTTGAAGTTCGAGAAATTGAGGAAAATTGCCTAACCTGGCAAGGTAGGACAACAGATGGTGTGGGTGACAATTCAAAGCTATCATGAGCCTTTTGCATATATAGATATCTTTTATCAACTGGAAGTTTAATTGAAGAAATACCAGTTACTGGATGGACAAACAACTGCAAGCTTTCGTAGATTTTTGGTACAGCATACGTTAATTATATAATTGAAGGTTTTGTTGTATTTTATTAACCTATTCCTTCCCCGTGTTTTGTGACATGACATGTCATTAAGTCCTCAAAATATGAAAGATTTGTAAACATTAAGACACGCACTTCTATACTTTTATTATTTTTTCATGTGAGGAGAAATATGAAAAAAAGTCACTGTTACAAAATAAAATTGTAAAAAATTGTAATTATAAATATATATCATAATTTAAAAGCATGATCTATTTAATGTGAATATAATTTCTTTATTTTTTTTTACTTAAAATCTTCTCTAACAACAGTCATGTCCTGTAGCGCCTATACCTTGGTTGAAGGATTTCATGATCAGGTATAATCAGTAGAGTTCTAGTACCATGCACGAAATAGTGTTAAAAAATAATAAAAATTGTAAGAAAAAAATATATTGGAATATAAAATTTTGAAGGTTTTAAATTTATCCAAAGATGTTGTGATAGTTTGTAAAATTATAAAGAGAAAGCATTAATTTATTTTCATTATCAGAAATATCAAAATTCAAGCTAGAAATATTGTATTAATAGTGATTTATTAACTCTGTAAAATATAAATTATTCATTTATTTTAATTAAAATACCATCAAAATAAGTCAAGTCCTTAAATAGATATATAAATTAGTCTCGTAAAATTAAGTTTATATCATCATGTCTATCGTAAGTTTTTCAATTTAATTTTTAACTTTTTGATTTATATTTCACTACTTATTTATTCTTAATCTTTTCACCTATGACTTTTTTAAAAATTGATGAGAGGAAAAAAATTAGAAAAATAAATATTAATTAATTTTTAAAATCAAGTTACCATATTATGGTTAGGATAAAACATAGGTGAAGTTTCCTTTTGTGTTGACCATGAAATTATCCAATTAAATTTTAATATGTTTATTAATTATCTATTTAATATTCTAAATTTGATGAAAAATATAAAATTTAAATTAAATTTTTTTTCCACATATCAACTATACTATCTAATAAAGCACTTGAATTTTCAATATGATGTGGTAGTTTTCTTCCATTTCCACGTTTCATGTTTTTATTTAAATTAATTGTGTAATTTTACATAAAAATGACATTACACTTTTACTAAATTGATTGATCTTAATTCCATTAATTTATTTTCTATTCATACTTCAACTTGTATCTTATCTTTATCATATTCCAAATTCACACAATTTAATTGTGTGATTTTACATAAAATTTTATATAAAAATGATAATACTTTTATTTAATTGATTGAACTTAATTATCAATTGTGATTTTTTTTTATCCAATTTAGAGAGACTTTGTTGTGCATTTTGATTGGGCATTTAAATATGCTTTTGTCCCCATGATATTGCTAATTGGTTGAATAAATTACAAATGTGGTTATTTCCACAACTAGTCTTGCTATTGCCACATCTTATTTAATACAATATTTTTATATAAACTAGATTATCTTTTAATAAAATAAAATAAAAATCAATACTAATAATTAATCCTTGTCATTTTATTTTTTCCAAAAAAAAATGCTTAAAATTGCTCCATAGTTTTTAATGTGATAAACTTAATTTATTACTAAAATCAAATGTGACTTCTAAATATCTTTTTATTTTTTTTCACAATCACTTTTAATATTGGGATTGGATAAATTATTTTATCATGATTTTTTAAAGCAAAATGGCCTTTCACACAAGAATTTTTCTTTTTTTAAACTGATTTTTTTATTACAATCAAGATAAACTCTTCATTTTGACTCTTAAAAAGAACATTATCTATAACACATAAAATACCATACAATTTCTTTCTTCTTGGACACAATTTACAATAAGTAGATTTTGTGTCATTGGCAACTTTAAACTCTTCATCTAAGGTTTGTGCTTGCGAACACCGTATTCTATTCAGCTTTCCAAAAAACTACGAAAATATGCTTTTCATATTTTTTCCAATTTTTAGCATTTTTGAAAAAGTAATTTGTTTATGTTGATAGTAATTATATTTTGTCCTCTCTGTTGTCATTTATTTTTGTTTCAAATATTTAAAAAATATAAAAATTGATTTCATTTGATAATTATCATTAAATTTTGTTTGAACAAGATTAGTCTGTTATCATTGTCTTTACATTTTTTTAAATTTTTTTACATTTATCGATACAAAAAATATTTATCTATATTTTTAGCTATAAAGAGAAATTTTCATTAATATTTACTTTTTATCTTATTGTTATTTTTTTTATGTTTATTATCTTCAAAATTTTGCATTGTTGGTTACATTTAAATACTTCCGAAAAATATAAAAATGTATTGGTTTTGTTTTAGCCAAAACAAATGAAGAAATTTATTACAATTTTTATTTTTATTTTTGTTTTATCTATTTATCACTATGTTTTATCATTTAGAAAGAACACAAAGGTTGAAAATGATTATTATTAGGGAGAGGTTTCATCCTTTCCCAATTATAATTAGAGAGGATATCTGAGTTAAAAGACACTTCAAAAAATCATAGAGAGGAGACCCTAAGATATTATAGAGATGACACACTGAAAAATCATAAAGAGAGGGGAACAGAGAAATCATAGGGAGAAAATTAAGAAAAAAAAATATAGAGAAAATAGAAGAAATCAGGGTTAGAATCGAATTGTCAAAGTTGAAAGAGATTGAGAGAGATAATAAGAAAGCTTTGAAAAAGGTGATCAAGAAGAAAAGGATAGATAAATTCTTTATTTTTGGTTTAACCTTTGAGATTATTGAAATAGGAAAGAAATTAGACATGAAGTTTAATCGTGCTCTGTCCAAAGCCATCGCTTTATAGTTATTGCAAAAGACCGGTTTGCATTGATTTGAAGAGATATAATGGCAGTATATGAGAGTGGTAACTTGCACAAAAGATTTTGCTCTCAATTTTAAGTTTCAAGTAGTATGCATGTAATTGATTAATTGTAATATAAGCCAAATTTCACTTTTTCTTTGCTTTGTGAACTTGAGTGAGTAATTGATTATTTTTATATGTTTTCAGTTTCTAATATCTTTCTGATAAGGATTTATTAACAACCCAATGGGTGCTGTTTCAACTTCATCATAAGTCTGCAATGGGGCGAATGTGGTTTGGATCATTATGATAATATGTGTTCATTCCTTGCAAGTTGATTTTGTTTAAATTGGCTGATCATTTGCTTAACTAATTATAGGTTTTATTATTTGCAAAATCAGATTTAAACATATCAAACATATCACTCATTAGTATCAAGTATATGTAGTGGGGATTTAAAATTTTTTCCAACCTAAATCATGTTATTTGCTTATTAATTCATAAAATAAGGAATAATTTAAATAAACCATAAACTAGAAATTTAAGTTATAGCTTCTCAAATGTAGTTCTCAGAATCCTCGGTCAACAAATCTAAGTTTGATCTCCAAGTGATTCCACGAACAAGTGTCATGATCAACTCCTTTGTATTGTGTTCGGGCAACTCCTTTGGATTTGATCTTTAATATAAATGGTGATCTACACAAACCGAGTTGATTCAAAGCCTCAAAGAGAAAGTTGATGCACAACACATGTGCTAGGGCTAAACAATTGTTGTAATCATTTTGGATTTTCTTCTCCTTAAATAAGAGTGTCAAAAGCATAAGCAAGAGTGGCGTAGCTTCATGAGTGGCACACAAGCTAGTGCTGCCCTTCTTTGTGCCATCCATTCAAGAGCTATGTAGCCCCTTGGGCCTACGGAGTCGATACTCCTTAACTTAATGCTTCTTCCTTTGTGTCCAACAAGCCCAACACATTCCTATGAGTCCATAAAAATAAGATCTCATTTTGTGTTAATATAAATGTTCTCCAACATTTAAATACCAACAATGAAAATTTACTACTATTGAATAATTATAATCTTCATTAGATTTAATAAATCTTTGATTAATTGATACTTCTAATCACATTAGAACACACTTAATTAATCATTTTAGATTTCCAAGATGTTCACCTAATTCAACTCTTAAATTCATAACATTTTGCATTCTAACTTTTCCTTTAACTTTGGATCAAAGAGATTTTATTGTATGTGACCGATTAGGTTTACATGCATATTGGTAATGAATTTGTTTACAAACTTATTTAAGTTTAATTGAATTAAAAGTACTTTTTAATTCAAACACAATTTCCCTAAATTGTTCAAACAAATTCATAGATTAGGATTGGCTTCTAGCAAAGCATCATAACCACTCAAATGCCAAGAATAGATTTGTGGAAAGAAAAACCTTTCTCGACAAGGTGTGAGTGTGTAATTCAATCCCTTTATCTCTAGTAGTGCATAAGACTATGAGAAAGTTACCAATAGAGTTTCAAAAAATTACACTCCATTTGAAAGCACTATGAAAGTTACTTGTCTTGTTCTAAAAGTTTAATGCCACAAGTTACTTGTTTTATGTTATGAAAGTTAGCATTAGGCAATCATCAAACTCTGACAAAGTTACCAGTAGACTTTGGGAAAACTAATAATATCTTGAATATTAAAAAAAAGGAAAATAATAATAGTATCAATTTCTAGCAATAAAATAAAGAAGATAACAATTTTGAAGAATTTGGAATTATAGATTTGATGTCATGAGAGGCTTAGATATAATGGGAATAGAAAACATAAAATTTTGAGAATTAATTTCTTGTAAAACTTTAGGGATATTGAACTAGGGTTACGGATATCAATTGAGTAAGAAATTAGAGTTGTTATGAAGGCATAAAATTTAACTAATTTATATTAAAATTTTGTGATCATTGGAGATTGGCAAATATGTTAAATTTGAATTCAAAATGGGAGAAATAGGAAAGTTATTAAGAAGGGAAGATGGTTAACTTGTAGTTATTAGAAAGTTAACCAAGTTTTCCCATTCTACCCTCTAATTAGCCAGCTTTCCTTTTCCTTTTTCTTGGACTTTAGCTTAATGAAGTCATGCAAACTCTTGCATCTTCTTCCTTAAGCTTCCAACTCTCTCTTTGGTTTCATACACTCTCTCTACAAGTAAGTTCACCAATTCTTCCTATTATTTCCTCAAATTTTTACTATTGAATTTCTCTTATACCTCTTTGATTTGATAACAAAACATGCTGATTCAATGGATGAAACTTCAAAAATGAATTTTTGAAAATTTCTACTACTATTCACATCACTATTTAACTTATGAGTCAACTTTTTTTTAGGTGTTTTAGAGCTTGAGTATGTTAGATATAGCTAATCTCTATTAAATTGAATTCTAGTCTAAATATATAAGCTTAGTTAAAGAGAGAAATCTTTAGAAAAGTCAGGAGCTAATAGACTCTTCTTTGTGTTCTTGAAGAGTATAGATAGATTTGGAGTGATTAGCTGCACCTTTGTATTTCCAGCTAGCAAGTCTAATATTTCTTACCATTCTTGTGAATTAATATATGTTTCTTAATTGTGTTATGCTAAATAAATGAAGATAGTTGATGAAAATGGATTATGTGATTGTGACACATGATTTATGATTAAATAGTTTGATCAATGAACTAATTAGTTGATGATGAAATGAATGGGTTTTGTGAATGTTTGAGCTAATAATACATGTTGAAATAAGGCCTTATGGTGAGATTTTTCCTTATAAATAGCTCTCCTTTTTTTTGGCTATTTGCATGCAAAATCTACTCATGTGAGTCGAGTCACACCATTTTGAACTGAACTCACAATCATACGTGTAGAAATTGAGTAGTTTTTCTTGATCTATTCAAATCAAATTTTGAACTAAAACTTGACTAATAAAATTGACCTTTTATGCCCTTTTTTCGATTCTAATTGCATTTGAAATTAGACATCTGAAAGTTTTCAAAATTTGGCAAGCAGACTCACAGTTTTTAACCATATTTCCTCTAGTCAAATCAAGCACTTCATAAATAAGTTTTCCAATTCAAATCACGATCATGCTTGTCTTTTTTAGTGATTCTAATCATGATCCTGATTGCACTTTTAGCAAATTTCATATTATGTAATTAATGTCTACTTATCTTATTTTTATCTTATATTCCTTAAATTACTCTTATAATGAATCCAAATAACTCAAACATAATAAATAAATCACAATTTGATAACAAGGAATGGATTTATTATGTCTGGAAGAGTATCCAATATGAGCAGCAAGATTGTGAAAATGCATTTACTATGAGTAGCATTATGGTGTAAAGTCTAATAATGTACCCAAAATATTGAATAGTACATGATGTTGTGATGATATGATTGTTGTGGGAATTGTAATTATTTACAATACATGATTATATAAAGTTTGATGGCATTTATGAATTTATGAATGGTGTGCGTGACACCATGAATGATATTGACATGTGATCATGTGATACTGATAGGGTGTGATGGAGAATTTTGAGCCAGATCCTAGATCAACGCATTCTAAATTAATGAGTGGGATAAGGGCGGATTGAAGGGATAAGGATGGGTTTGTGCAGGATAAGACTAGATGGAAGTAACAAGAAGATTCACATTCCTGTTATGTAATATTTGAAAGCTTTGGTATATATGAATTGTTGCAAAAATATTATTATGTCATTAGAATGCAAAGCGAGCTAATTGTTGGCCAGTGGCTTTGAATGCCTAACTCGGCATCATGCTCAAAAGTAATATAATTAGGTTTCCTCATATATGAATTTATAATTGTCAATAATTGATTATGGATGATTCTATGAGAATTAGCCAAACAAATGGGTATGAATACTTTCAATTATACATACTTTGTTATTTAATGAGTTCATAAGATTGGTATGTTTTATTCACTGAGCCACAAACTTATTCTTCTATAGAATTTTTTTTTACGGATTCTCAGGATACTGCAAATCCCATTCCAAAAATGTAAAATGGATAATAATTTGATAGAAATAACAATTAACACTAATACCACCATGATATTGAGACCGTTAGGAAGCTATCAGATAAACATCCACTACACCGTCATCCTAAATCTTTTAGGATGTGAAGTTTACGCTGTGGAAATTTTTCCACTTGAACCACCAAATGTACTATTAATGATGACCCTAGGACAAAGGTTAATCATCAAGTTAAAAACTATTTTGTTATCTTTTGAGAACATGTAAATAGAAAGGGCCACAAGGCTTAGTTACAATAACCTATGTTTTGGTAATCTAATAAGACATAGATTAAGGTAACTTATTTTCAATGCCTTGTCTTTTTGAAAAGTACTTTTGGTAGTTTTGATAGTGGAATTAACCCTAAGGGGTAGATTTGGTAGTAGATATTTATTTTAAATGTTGGAGACTTATATACATTTAAGTAAGACTAGTATATGGCCTATCAGGTAGTATCTATGTAAATTAATTAATATTTATATATGCTTTCTCATGAATAACCTTGTGTGTTGAGTTCGCCACAATTTAGTTGCCTCTATTTTATGATGAGATAATTCCAAAAATAACTTAAGATAGTGATAACAGGCAGATATAGAAAAAGGATGGTGAATATCTAATGAAAGAGTGATATTCACACCAGTCATGACTAGGACTTTAAGAGTGATGACAAAACTATATTTCATTTAAAAGTAACATTGAAGTTACTTGTCTTGTTCAATAATATTACTAATGAGCTTTAGGAAAGTTTCTTCTCTCATTCTAAAAAATTTACTACCACAAGTTACTTCAATAGTGTTACCATCTAACTACTTCCATAGTTCTTGTGTTTACATCACAAATTTTTCAAACATCTCATTTCCGTAACCCATGAATCTTTCAAACACCTCCCTAACCAACTCCAAGATCAATGTGAAGATGTTAATGATCAATTTCATTGCATACAAAAAAGAAATTCACATCATTTGGGCCATTGTATTGAATGTGTGCATGAGTGTTTGGTGGGCAAGGCAATGTCTATTTTGTCCTATGAATGCAACATACCTTGGAATATTGTTAGTATCAACATCATAGTCACACTTATGGAGATTGAAGTGGTTTAATAATAAGGCAACCATGGTTCAATAACCAGTGCTTGACTAAGTTGTTATCCTCTGCATTAGCCCCAATCCTAAGTGGGAAGCTATGGAAGTACACAATCCACCAAATCAATCCAAAGAAGGTTAGATCCATTCGAATCATAGCTTGAGCATAGTAAGTTTGTAAGGTGATCTTGTATACCACCAAAAAGTAAAGGCATCCTCCAATTCTCCTTTAATTACTCTTGTTCATCTTGAAATTCTTAACCTCCCCCACTAGCCACTTCAAGATATAGCCTGCTAAGTTATGTTTGCTAACATGATCAATATCAACCACTGCCTCTAAGCACTTAAAGTTAGGCTTTGTTGTTGATGTTATGTAGAAAAGCACATCCAACATATATAGAAGGAATGTCTACTTGAACCTTTCTCTTATGCCATTCCTTAGAATGTTATCTCTGATCTCCTTGAGTTTCTTGACTCTAAATTCTGTTATGACACCATCCAACTCTGATGTCACCATAGCCATCTCTTCTATGGACTTTTGACCTATTCAAAATCCCATTACCAATACCATTTCTTTGGTGGTTATATGCATGCATTGGCCTCACACCAATTAGGAGTATGTAGCGCAATCGAACCAATTAACCAATTCCAAGCATAGTCCTTTACTTAGTTGATTCAATCCACCTTAAGCAATCATCTAGAGCCTTTGTGACAACAATGTCCCTTTACTTAGTTCACCAATGAAGGAAAACATCTTGCCAAAAATGATGCTTGCATGCAACATGATTCACAGTCAAAGATGGATAGTTATACACAACAACCCATTAGAACAAACCATTCAATTTGATTTATTGTTTGGAAAGGACAATTACAACTTGCTTTTATTTTGGATGTTCTTCCTTGTATTTGTCTCAGATTCTAGTTGCTATGTTGTTGTATTTTCCCCTCTCCTCCATTGTCAACTTTTCCACTCACTGACAACCTTCTTATTTCCATGCATGTATGTAACAAGAGATTAGGATGTGTTATGCATAGCATTGACTACTCTTCCAAACTGCCTTATATAAACTATAAGACTGGTACCTATACAACATTATTTTTGTACTCCTAGTGCTTCTAGTAAAACTCTTTCCTATAATTAAGAAGATAATGTCACATATAGTTACATGTTACCAATCCAATAGTGAACTTTAATGGGAACATGCTACACATAATGCTTATATATTTGCATGCCAGTCACATCTTTGCCTTTCTTCTATAGCTTCTATTTTACCATTGCCTTTATGCTTCTCTAACAAACCTGGAGTAGACAACTATTAATAACAAAACCAATGCAAATTATTACTGCACCTTGATCCACATACATTTAAAATGTAGGGGATGCTACCACCAATGCATGTCTAACACAAGCACAAACACGACAAAGCAATGAGTGAGGTCTTGTGGCCTAGGTTATGCATACACATCCTAACCTTGACACAATCCAGTACAAGGCATTACTAGTGAACTTTATTCCCAAATGAACATAGCAACTTAACCGTAATTATTACTACATTCTCACTGTTGTGACCATATGGCATGTCTATCAGCGAGCCACTATTTTCACCAAAGTAATGTCACCTATATCCCTATACAATCACTCCCCCTTACTCACTTTTCATGTCATCACCAATTTATAGTAGTTACTATCCAAGCCTAGATTGTTATGATCACAATTATAAGGATCTTACAATACACGATTCAATTCATATGATTCAGTTCTAGTCATGCACCTAGCAATTCAATCCATCCATGTCAATCTATTATGACATGAATCTTGATTTTAATTTTATGAATCTTAAGATTCATGGTTTAAGTCCTACGATTCATATAGTTTAGTCAACTTTGGATGTTGTGTTTTGAATTAGGCTATAATATGCTTGAGTCAATATTAAGCAAGGGACTTCACCAACCTTGTTATCCTTCTATTTTATGTGATAAAACTATTGTTTTTATATGATTGGGAAGCATCATTAGATTGCTATGCTATGCACTTCCATGCTTTATTACTCTAGCCTAATTTATACATCTATTTTGAAGTGATTTTCCTCCCTTCTTCCTATAAGTTATTACTATAGAAATGGTTCCAAGCTTCATATCACAACTGTGGAGTTTAACATTGAGGACTAATAGTTCATCTATATAAATTTCTCTAAGAAATATAGGGATGTTTGGAAAACAATTGAAGTAAATTGGTTTTCTTGATAGGCTAGTTTTTACAATTCCTAGAACTGACTCATGGAAATTATTGAACCTACCATCCCTAAGGCATAGCATAATTGCATTATTTTTAATCCTAATTTGTGTATAGGTTTTGCATCAATTTCTACATAACCTATGTGCAAAAAGTTATAATTTGATTTAAAGTAATTCTAAGTCCTGATCATGATTCCTATGCTTTGTGATTTGACTCAATTCACAATTTGAATGTTTGATTTTCTAATTCCCAATTGAACACATGATTTAGGGACTCTACTTGGGGTTATGATTGTAGATTACAAATGAATTCAATCACAAGTTTTATGTGCATATTTTTACTCATTTGAGCAACTAAAGGGAATAAAATTTGTAATTAGCCATGGTTCCAAGTACAAGCTTTAGTAAGATTTATGTGGGCTACAACTATCCTCCATTTCCTGTTTTGTGATAACTTTAATCCTATAGTAGAGACTTCTTTGCACTCATGATGTAATTGTCCTAACTTTTTCCTAAGATGGAATGGAGATTTAGTGGATAGTAATGATAACACTTGTAGTAGCATTACTCTTGATTATTTGCCAATATCATTGCAATACACACACTTAATATAATCCCTATAACAAGCTGTGTACTTCCAAGCAAAGGTAAGGTTTTATGATTCCATCACATGTTGATTAGTGGGCACAAAGATCATAGCATGGAAATGAAAGCTATAATTGATACCTCATGTGGCTCTCTGCTTTAAAGAACATTACAAGTCTTGTACACATTTACCATCCCCACTAGTAACCAATAACAAGCTACTCTACTAACACTAGCAAAATGGTCCTATAGGTTGACTACTTTCTAGTAGATGGTATTGTTTGCATCCATTCACCAATGTGATTAGTAAACATTAACATGCAAGCTAGTATAATAATGATACGAACCTTGTTGCCCTGTTTCGTCAATGGATGGAACATATATGTCTCCCCTTCCTACTTTAGCTCTGGATAGAGCTATGTTCTGTGTGGGTAGTGACCTACTTGCTTCTAATAAAGGTGCTGTGTGGTTGTCTTGCTTCCACTACAATATAATCCCCCTTCAAGCCCACTTTCCCAACTTTTCCATGCCTGACAAATTAGGTCTTGTGCTAGAGTTTTCCATGACAAGGAACCCTTAAAAGTACACATTCTAGTCGATCTAATCCAAGGTCCAACTCTAGTTTCCCATGGCCTGGGTTGGCTCATCCAGCCTAGCCCACTTATCACAAGTTCTCTGATACTCTAGATTGTAACAGCCAGGATGTATAGAGTGATGATACACACCATCACATATGCTACCTTCCTTATTTACTATTTAATATTAAGAAAATTACTTGTTTCATTTTTCTACATTACTACAAGTAGTTACTTGCCCTTTATTAGAAAAGTTATCATCAGGTTACTATCAAACTTTAAGAAAGTTACTAATAGACCATAGGACAATTACAAAGTGGTGTGAAACTTGATGTAGGAGGTGGTGTGTTACTATCTTTTATTCTTGCTAGGAATGTATGATTATGTAAATCAATTGTCACGTCAAATGGAAATAGCTTTCATTGAAGAAACTAAAAGGAAGTAATCCTCGTAAAAATGTATTAATTGGTGGAAATAGTGAAGGCCCAAAATTTTGTCCTCAACCTCCTTAATTTTCAACAAAGTTTTCTTTGCTTGTCAAAGTATAAAGATTCCATATTAATCAACTATGGTAAATAACTTGAGCCCACATGTAGTGTTCAACTTAATTACTTGTAATTAGTGGAAGGTTGTTGCACCGGTAAACTAGTAGACATGAGAATTCAAAGTTGAGTCCCTCTAAAAAAAACAGGAAGTGTAGTATGTCATTCACCATGTGCACTAATTTTCTGTTAACAACATTACTTTAATTTTCAATGTTGTCTAACATTTGGTGAATTTACATCCAGAAATGCTTTTGTAAGTTTTATTGAAAATACTCTATAAGCATATGTGTGTAAAACATTGGACCTTATTATTTTGACTTGAAGACAATCAATTTTGGATAATACTAATCCTCTATCATTAATTAGAAAACACATAGAAGATAGATGAAATTGTGAAAACCCAAGTAAGTGGAATGTGTGGCCCGGACAAGTAAATCAAGGATTTAAGTAATGAATAAAGATTGTCACGCACCATCACCCACACCAAGTCTCACACCATTTTGTAAATTTCCTAAGGTCTACTACTAACTTTAGTAATCCAATGTTAACTTTATTAAAAAAAGAACAATAGGATGTGTGGTAGAAATGTAGATAAATAAAACAAGTAAGCTTCTTAAAATTAAGTTGTGAATAAGGAAGAGGTGTGTGTGGTAGTGTGAGAGTATCGTCACCCTTATGTAATTGATCTATTGGAAACATTTCTTAGACATAGTCCGATATGGGATACATGGTGTAATTGTATACATTGCATGCATATATAGGACAATAATGGCACTCTGTTGAGCTAACAAACCAAAGCTAATTAGGTTAGCACTTACAGGAATTCTAGTGAAAGTAGTAATTGCTTTTATTTACCATTGAATTATGATTGTTGTAACTTGGCGGTATTAGAAAAATAGAGAGAAGAAAGAATGACACAAGTATTTAACGTGGTTCGGTCAATGTGACTTACGTCCACGGGCAAGGAGAAGATTTT
>JANHAO010011256.1:0-17098 GCA_026873985.1 Saraca asoca | reverse complement strand
CAATGAAAAATTTAAAAGTTTGCCTTGGCTGTCATTGCCTTTCAAGGACAAGAGCTGTGTGAAGCTAACTCGATACTTTGAGCTCGAAACACTGCCCACTTTAGTTACTATTGGGCCAGATGGAAAACCTCTTCACCCCGATGTTGCTAAGGCCATTGAGGACCATGGAATTATTGCATACCCTTTCACTCCTGAAAAGTTTGCTGAGATGGAGAAGGCCAGAGAGGAGGCTCAGACTCCTGAGTAAATATTGGTTTCTGAAGATCTTGATTATGTCATAGGGAATAATGGTGCCAAGGTAAGATTTCTCAAACTATCTCCCCTTTAGTGCTCCTTCTAAGTCTCTTATATACTCTGATATCATACGTGTTCTTAGTCATGAAAACTACAAATATAACACATCTTACTCTGACCAATTAAAGTAAGTATATGTTAGTTTGTGATTTTGATATATTGATAAATGTGAAGTGAGATTTTTAATGATCGTGAGTTTTACAAAATTGACAAATTATTAAATAAATAACTTTTTTTATTGGTCTAGATTTTAGAATAAAAAGACTTGTTATATTTAGAGTATGTAAGAATTTCTTGTCGTTTGTGGCATGGTACTATCCCTCTTTCTCTTTGCATGCTTCTCTCTCACTCTGCTGTCATATTAATAACCATTCTTTTTTCAGATTCCAGTATCGGATTTAGTGGGGAAGAACATCCTCCTCTATTTCTCAGCCCATTGGTGTCCTCCATGCTGTGCATTCCTACCAAAACTCATTGAAGCATATCACAAGATTAAGGCAAAGGAAAACGGCAACATAAGAGAAAATAGTCACTAAGTGATGTTTCCTGGAAATCAAGGAAAACGAATTAGCAACGGCAACATGGTACCAAGGAAAACTAAACACTATATTATTATATTGCGTATTTACAAGTACGTGGTATTCAAGGATATAAAACACGGGGTGTAGCAACAGTTGTAAAGTTTGTTTTTGCATGTACTTGATTGTGGGCATAATCTCATAATTACACATATTAGTATGAGAAAATGAATTTGATTGTTTAACCATAAGAGAAACAACAAAGAAATTTATAATTATCACTTTTATCTATTGAAAAGATAATTTTCTTATAGTCATTTTGAAGTCCAAGATAAAAACTGGGTTGAGATGGGTGAATTGTTGCAAGAGGAATGAAATGAAATGAGTTAGAAAAGAAATATGATAAATATTCATTTTATTTTGGATTTTTTTAAAGTTTATAAATGCTTTACTGTGGAATACTTTCATTTCCATTTCCCTTAAATACACTTTATATTCTTATTGGAGCTAGTCATAACATATCTTCTTTTTTTTCTTTTTTTTTTCCCTCTACTTTTGGCTTTAGTGCCCTAAGCAATGTTATCATCTCATTATCACTGCTACAGAGAAGGTCTTTAGCGACGGCCAACCTGAACCGTTGTTAAAAATGTACTAAATATATTGGGTTTAAAAATAGGTTCTAGCAATGACTATTTCCCGATTATTATACGTAACCGCCACTAATTACTTGTTTTTTGCCAGTGATTGTATTGAACCCCTACTAAGGAATTCTATTTAGTGGCTGTCTTGTTGAATCGCTACTAATTACTTTTATTTAGCTACAGTTTATTTAAAGCAGTTCTTATGAACTGTCGCTAAAGATATAGCTAAGTCAAGTGACCTAGGTTCAACTCCTTTGAAAAGCAAATGTTAAAGGTAATTTTTAACAAAATCGTCACTAACTACAATATTTACTGGCAATTGTTTCAGAACCGCCACTAAGGACACGGTGAATGCTAAAGTATCCGGTATCCTATTTTGTCTTCACGCAGGAATCCTAAGCCCCAAATTCTTCATCACTTGAAACAAGGTCTTTTGCTCTGAAGAACCATAGTGAGACACATAAGAGGATGAAGATTTAAAAGTTTGGGTTTGCTCATAATTCACACGTGGAAACTCTAGGTCTTTCTTAAAATTAATTTTAGGTACACTCCATTTAAGTTTCAGCTATACATATAATGCTTCATAACTTGCAAGGCAAAGAACTAGGGGATTTAAAAGCTTATGTTTCTATCTTAAGTAGATGAAGTTATTATTTAAAATGCCCTTTACATGGTTCTATGTATGTACATTTGATTATTTGAGCAGTGTTTCCAAATTCTGACTTCTTAGGCAAGACAATCATTATGTTTAATGTTATGCAACACTTGTTTGAAATCAATGTCTTTGAATTTAAATTTAAATTTAAATTCCTTGAGTTCTTCTTTGTAGCTATTTTCAGTATATGTTTGTCTCATATACTGACCATCCTAATATAACAGTGGCATTTCGTTGTATGAAAAATGTGCCATCATCAGTTATGCAAACCAATTGTACAATCAGAACTAAATGTGAGGCAGAGAAACAAAACATAAGAAGGACAAATTATAACTGTATAAATTTTCAATTATATTTATGTAATTTTCATAGGAAATATTTAGTGCCATTGTTTAGTTATTTCAGGTAGTTTCATGGTAATTATGGTGAATTAGAGTCTTAAGGAGGATATTAAAAGGGTTGGCAGTATTCTAGATGCCTTTCACTTTTTGGTTCAGGTTTTGTTATGGGTATTTTTGGAACCATATGAAGTAGGCCAGAAAAGGCCCAATAGACTAGCCCAGTTGAGAAGAACCCAGCCTGTTCAGGAACGAGGTTGCGGGAACCAGCCGGTAGGTTGGCCGGTGTGACCTCAGCTCGCCAAGTGAGCTACCCCAAGCAGAAGTTCAGAATGCTAAAGTCTAGTCATTAGCCAGAGGTACATACTCCCAACCGACAAGTCAACCCCCAAAATCAACAGATCAGCCACCAGCAAATGGATAGTGAATTGCCTAGCATTTATTGCCTAATACGGTGAAATAGATAGATTTATAATTTATCAAATTATACTTTAACCCTTTTTGCTTCTATAAATAGGGGAAAAACCATTGTAAAAGGAAAGTGAAAAAATACTTACAGAAACTCTACCAAAATAGCGAGAGAACACTAGTATGGCAACTTTGTTAAATACTACAGAAAAGAACCATACAATAGCAAATACACTACTGTGGACGTAGGCTTTGATTTCAATTGAACCATGTTAAAAACTCTTGTGTTCATCCCTATTCTCCCTTTTCTTACTCTTTTCTTTCATCTTTATATGTTTTTCTTCTGCAGTTTGGGCTTCAAAACCTTTAGTTGACTAATTACTGAAATCAACTATCAACATTTTAGCATTAGAAGGAGGGCCAAACTGCTTTTCTGTTGACTCACTGACTAATTGTGATGGCAAGAGGGAGAACAACTAGGTGTTCAGACGTTGTCGTTAACTAACCTGGTGACCATACAAAATAACAGCGAAACACATTGGTAGACAGAACCCATTTCCAGCAAGCACTTCTTCAGTCCCCACCAATCGCTAGCCTATCTCTACTCCCTTGAGGGTTGATAGTATAGAGGTGTTACGTCAGCACCAAGAAGCTCTTGAGAACACAATCAGGAGACTTATCGATGTAGTTACAGCGCTAGCCCAAGTGCACACCCAGGGGATTCAAAAATAGTTTGGAGCTACTATGACCAGAAGAGTGATCCGAGAGCCACAAGGAGAGATGTTGGCCCAGGGAGAGAGACCAACTAGAGGAGAACCTCAACGTGCCGACTCAGCTTGCTCCACTAACTCGTGACCTGAATCTGAAGGTCATCAATCTTGTGGGCATGATGGAAACCGATGACTTGGAAGCTCGCATCGTACTGAAGGCTTAAACATAGGTCATGAAAGTGCTAAAAGCCAATGATCTGGAGCACAAGACTTGATGTTGGAGGAGTTATTGTAGAGGGTGTGACGGTTAGAGAAACACCCCTTGGCTCATGACCACTAGATAGCTACGAGGAGAGGACCCTTTTTTTCAAGGAGATCGAAATAGAATCTCTCACCTATCGATTCGAGGTTCCCGCCATCCCACTGTATGATGTAGGCAGTGATCCATATGACCATTTGGATGCTTTTAACATCCAGATAGACTTTTAGACAACTAACCTTTTGGTTAAATGATGTGCTTTCCTACCCACTCTTGGAAACATCCTCTGAGCATGGTTCAAGAGTCTCCTAGATCACAGCATCAGTAGCTGGGAAGAATGCCAAAGAAGGTTCATTAACCAATATAAAGCTCTCAAGAGGCAGCTCACGCTGTCCTATCACCTCGCGACAATCTTTGAGCAGAAGGACAAATCATTGAAAGATTACATTGCAAGGTTTAGGCACAAGATTAACAATGTGGAGAACACCATTGATGACAACATCATAACAGCGATCTCAGCGGGGCTTTGCAAAGATAGGAAGTTGTATGAAAGTATATACAAATCTTTGGTAAGGGATTTAGGGGAATTCTATGAGCGAGCTACCAAGGAGGTTAGATGGGAGGAAACTTTTGGCCCAAAGAAGTTCGATCAAAAGAATGAGGCGAGTAGCTCAGTCTAGAGCTAAAGCAAGAGGGTAGGCAATAACAGGAATGGTAAGATGGTCTCGAATTATAGCACCAAAAACTAACCTGTGAAGAAGGCTAGGAAGGAGTGACCTCAGTTTCCAGGTCATCACTATAGTTACAGCATCTTGTCCGATACCCCAGATCAGATATTCATGACTGAAAGGCATTGGGAGGATTTTAGATAGCCTAGACTCATAAAGACTCCAAACAAATTCAAGGATGCTACCAAGTTTTGTGCTTATCATAATGAGGTCGGGCACAATACTCCTGAATGTAGGGCATTTAAGGATGCCATCGAGGATCTGATCAGAAGAAGTTGCTTGAGAGATTACGTGGTGCGACTTGTGGGACAGTGACCTTCATAGCCCCAACAGCCATCATAATGGCCATCTCAATAGGCCAAGCAAGAGCAGTCGAATGTAGTAAGAACTATCTTCATAATCCATGGTAGGCTGCATATTGTGGACACTTCAAATAGGTCACGTGAATGCTATGTGTGAAGTACAAACCACATCTTGCTTATAGGTTATGAATTTGGAAGACACGCCAAGAAGGCCAACGTTGCCTTTGAGAGTATCGCCTTTGTGGTCAATGATGGACGAGGAGTCTAATGCCCCCATAATGACACACTGGTCATTCGGGCTAAGATTGGTAATGCCAAGATATGGAAGATTATGCTAGATATTGGTAGCTTAGTGAACATCATGTATAAGAAATGTTTTAAGTGGATAGGACTAAGTGATGACCATTTGAAATCTTCCCCTAAGCCTCTATTTGATTCCATAGGGGATGCAATATTTTTGGTAGGGCAAATCAGGCTTCCTTTCACCTTGGGGGACTCAGAATATCAAGCGGCCATCCTGGCAGACTTCTTGACCATAGATTGCCCTTTGGTGTATAATGTGGTGCTGGGGTGACCTGCGATGAATGATCAGGACATGGTCATGTCCACCAAGATGTTAACAATGAGGTTCCCGATCCCCAATAGAGTCGAGTGTGTGCAAGGTGAGCAACACACAGCCTAACATTGCTATAAAGATGCCGTCGAGATGGGGGAGAAATAGAGAAAGGTCAATGTAGTTTCCAGTAGAGAGCCTTGAGCTCCAAGCTTAATAGGGGCTAGTCACAACCTTAACCCTCATGATTTGGATACAAACAAAGAAACTGGCCTTGTAGAAGAGCTTGAGGATATACGGGTTAGCGAGACAGATCCTAAGAGTTGCCTTAAGCTGGGAAAGAACTTGCTTGCCATCATGAAAATCCAGTTGGCTAAATTTCTCAAGGCGAACCTGGATATTTTTGCTTAGAATCATGAAGACATGGTGGGGATTGATCCTAAGGTCATGTTACATAAGCTGAACATAGATCCTCACCATAAGCCAGCTTGCAAGAAGAGGAGTCCGTTGACTACTGAGCATTCTATCACTCTTAAGGAAAAGGTAGATAAGCTTCTGGCCAATAAGTTCATTCGAGAAGCTCGTTATCTGACTTGGATGGCTAATCCTATGCTGGTAAAGAAGAAAAATAGGAAATAGAGGACTTGCATTGATTTCACTGACTTTAATAAAGCCTGTCTGAAGGATAACTTCCCTTTACCAAGGATTAATTAACTCGTAATTGCAACAGTCGATCACCAGCTCCTCAGTTTTATGGATGCTTACTCAGAGTACAACCAAATACCTATAGACTCCTAGGACGAGGAGCACACTTTGTTTGTTATAGACTATAGGTTGTATTATTACAAGGTGATGCCCTTCAGACTGAAGAATGCAAGAGCAACCTACCAACGACTGGTCAACATGATGTTCAAAGAACAAATTAGGAAGACCATGGAGATCTACCTAGATGACATTTTTGTGAAGTCCAAATAGGTCATGAATCATGTGAGAGACTTGGATGAGATGTTTTAAATTTTAAAGAAATTCCAGATGAAATTAAATCCACTCAAATGTGCATTTGGGATGGCCTCAAGAAAATTTCTTAGGTTCATGGTCAAAAGTAAAGGGATTGAAGCAAACCCTAAGAAGATTAAGGCATTCATTGATATAAGATCCCTAACTAAGGTCAAGGACATGCAAAGTCTAAATGGTCGAGTCACAACACTTAGCAGATTCATTTCCAAGTTAACGGACAAGTGCATCCCATTCTTTGATACTCTAAAAAAGGCTAGATGGTTTAAGTGGACTAAAGATTGCGAAGCCATTTTTTAACACCTGAAAGAATATATGGGTCAAGCTCTGCTACTATCTAAATCGAAAGAAGATGAGAAGCTCATTCTTTACTTAGGAGTATCCCAGCATGCTCTCAGTGTTACCTTAGTTTAGGAAGAAGATGGAGCTCAACTCCTAGTCTACTATGTGAGCAAAAGGTTGCTGAATGCAGAAATGAATTATTCACCGATGGAGAAACTTGCCTATTGCTGTGATCACTTCAAGGAAATTATGGCCTTACTTTTGGGCACACACTATTGAGGTGCTCACTCAATTTCCATTGAGATAGACTTTGTAGAAGACTAACACCTTAGGTCACTTGCTCAAGTGGGCCATTAAGTTAGCTCAGTTTGATATCCATTATAAGCCAAGGCCAGTGATTAAAGGGCAAGCCTTGGTAGACTTTATTGTGGAATTCACAAGGCCTACAGGGAAAGAAGTGGAGATATTAGAAGGTCCATATTGGGAACTTTTTGTAGATGAGTCCTCGTGTGAGCAGAAGGCAGGGGCTGGAATACTTCTGATTAGCCTGGAGGGACATAAAATCATTTCTGCATTGAGATTTGGATTTTGAGCCACCAATAATGAAGCAGAATATAAAGCACTGCTTACAGGACTCCAATTGGTAAGGGAGCTGCAAGTTGAAAACTTGAAGATATTTAGTGACTTTCAACTTGTTATCTATCACATAAAGGGCGAGTATCAGATGAAGGGGGCAAAGATAGCTATCTATCTCTAGAAAGTTCAAGAGTTGCTCAATAATTTCCAGAGGTATAAGGTCAGTCAGATCCCACGAGCTCAAAACACACATGTGGATGCACTAGCTCACCTAGCCACAGCCAAAGACACAGACTTCGTAGGGGCAATCCCAGTGGAGTTCCTTCCCTCGCCAAGTGTTGAGTAGAAAGATATCGTGATGTTAACTGTTATGGCACAAAACTCATGGATAAGTCTAATCTTAGAGTATTTTCAAGGTGATAGACGACCAGAGGATAAAATGAAGGCATGTCGTGTGTGAGCTCGAGCTGTTAGATACTGTATCATTGATGACATGCTCTATAAGAGGGGATTTTCAGCTCCACTCCTCAGGTGCATCGATGGCCCTGATTGTGACACCATCTTTAAGGAAATTCATGTCGATCATTGTAAAAACCACACTGGGGGTTATCCTTAGCTCAAAAAGTACTCTGGCAAGGGTTCTATTAGCCAACTATGAAGTAGGACGCGATCAACCTTACTAGAAGATGTGACAAATGCCAAAGGTTTGCCAAGGTTCCACAAGCTCCACCAGCCTATCTTCAACAAATGGTCAACCCGTGGCCTTTTGCAATTTAGGGGATCATCTTGATTGGACCTTTTCCCATAGGCCTTGGGAGCTATAAACATGAAATAATGGCTGTTAGCTATTTTATAAAGTGGGCAAAGGTGAAGGAATTAATGGAGATTTCCTTATCAAAAATCAAAAAATTCATTTGGAATAATATTATTTGTAGGTTCAGGGTTCTCTAACAGATTGTAACTAATAATGGGACCTAGTTCAGCAGCGAGCAGTTTATCAAGTTCTATAACAACCTTGGGATTGTAAAGAGTTTCTCGATAGTAGACCATCCTCAGGCCAATGGACAAGTTGATGTCATAAACAAGATCATCAAATAGATCTTGAAGTCAAAACTGGGGGCTAGAAAGGGGGCATGGGTGGACGAGCTACCAAAAGTACTCTGGGCCTACAAGACCATGGCTTACAACACCATGGGAGAGACCCCCTTTTCAATGGTTTACGAATCCAAAGCTATAGTGCCATCAAAATTTGAACTAACTTCACATCGAAGAGCCATTTTTAATCCGGAGGATAATAACCAACTGCTTGTTGCAAATCTAGATCTTATCGAAGAAGCAAGGGACATAGCTCGCCTCAGGATCATGACCTATTAACAACAGGTTACGAGGTATTATAACTGGAAAGTCTAAATTTGAAACTATAGAGTATGCAACTTGTGCTATGCCTCATTTTACCAAGAGATCGCAAGGCCAACAATGGAACAATAGGCTTAAATTAGGAGGGCTCATACATAATAAGGGAGAATTTGGGAAATGAGGCTTATCACTTATCAAATGTAAATGGGGCTGAAGTACCTTGAGCTTGGAACACCAAGCACCTTCAATTATACTATCAATAAAAGCAAGCTTGGCTCTGTAATTCTATATCATTATTTAAATCTCAATAAAGAGGCCCAAAGTTCTCCTTTAATCCTATGTTTATTGGAAATTAGGTGAGTTGATCTTAGAATAATTAGATCAGTACTTGGTTTGACCATGCTCAAGTTAATAACCCGACCAGCCATTTTGGAAGGATAGAGAGGTAGTAATTTGCTAGGAAAGGTTTGTTCATGTTAGTAATGTGCGATAGTCCATCCATGTTAACAATGTATGACTCGCTAAGGTCCATCCATGTTAACAATGAATGACCATCCATCCATGCCAATAATATGTGACCTACCAAGGTCCATCCTTGTTAGCCATGTGTGATAGTCCATCCATGTAAACAATGTGCGACTTGCTAAGGTCCATCCATGTTAACAATGTGCAACCATCTTTTCATGCTAACAATATGCAACAATGTGTGACAGTCCATCTATGCTAACAATGTACCACTTGCTAAGGTCCATCCATGTTAACAATGTGCGACTGTCCATCCATGTTAATATGTGCGACTTGTCGAGATCTACCCATGTTAATAATGTGTGACCTTCCAGAGTCCATCCATGTTAACAATGTGTAACTTGTTAAGGTCCATACATGTTAACAATGTGCGACTTACCATCTATGTTAACAATGTGTGATCTACTGAGGTACATCTAGGTTAACAATGTGTGATCTACAGAGGCCCATCTATGTTGGTGATGTGTGATCTACCTAACATTCAGTTTGACATTGTTCATGATCAGTTTATCAAGTATTCAGGTTATTTGCTTGATCAGCTTTGTTAAAAGCTATAGAGGTCGCCACCTATTGATCTAGCATTCAAACACAAAGCCATAATTTACTAATAGAATATTTGAGCATTTGATTTGGCAAAAAGCCCGGAAGGTTAATCAAGCAAAATAAACAAGACAAGTTGAACAGATTCATTTCAAAGAGCTCAAACAGGTCCATTGAAAATAATTACAAATGATTCATTTGGTTAGATTACATTCAAAAGTTCAAAAATAAATCCTAAAGCTAGGGTGTAGAGGCTCGATCTATGAAGAGGTCGGGGGCCTGGGAAAGTCCTGAGGGACTGGATAGTTAGCGTGAGGTAGGGACAAATCTTTTATCACTTACTCCTTGGAACTTACCATAACTTTTCCCACAACTTGAGAGGTGCCTTCGACCTAGATGTTACCCTGAGCAGGAGAACTATCGTGAGTCTCTACACCTGGAGTTGAAGCTTCCTTCACATCCTCTATGAAATGTTAGATAATCGCCTCAATTTCCCCATCGAAAAATGAGAAATCCATGCCCCGGTGCCTTTTCCAAAGAGTAAATAGAAAATCATCGATGGTATCAGAAACTATAGCATCTACAGCCTCTGCAATCTTGGTAGCAATCTCCTTTTTGGCTCGAGCAATCTCCTCAGTAGCTCGAGCAGCCTTATTCCTAGCTGATTCCTCTTTCTTTTTAATAGCCTTAACTTATCTCATCATCATGTCCAGCATGTCTTCCAACTACCTTAGCTCATCAGTAGTTTGATGGAGCCTTAAGATAAACTTAGATGTCTCATGAGGTAAAGTGTTCTCGGCCTCTTTCTTGGCCACCTCGATGTTTTGTAGCTGGGTCTTGGAATGTTCCAATTGTTTCCTCAGCTCTAATGTCACTGCTATTGAAGTAGCCAAGTCACTTTCGGGCCTGCTTCACTCCTCATCCAAGGTTAAAAACTCATCCCTCAACTTGATCCCTTTTAATGTGCCTTGAAAAAGACCAAAATGGTTAAAATGCCTAAGGGGATGAAAAAATCGAGAGAAAATTTTACTTACTAACAAAAAATGATGGACCATCATGCTGATCAAGCCATCATCATGTATGTTTTTAGACTTTAATGATTTTGTATGGGTCCCCAAGACTTGGCCTGCACGCTTATGGAGGAAATCATAATATTCCTTTGTCCTAGGGCCCAGACCATCAGGGCCATCTTCTATCATGCCTTTGGACTCCTTTTCTAAGGAAACAACCACCTCGTTCCCTTTGTCAATTCTTTGTTTTTTAGGAGGAGGCTTGGCTGGAGACCCTTCCCCACGACCAAGAGACCTTGCTGATCTTCTTGTAACCTCATCCACCTCCAGCTATGAAATGGTAATCAAGGCTCATGAAGTCTCCCCAATAATTGTTGAAGAAAAAGGATGACCAACATGTACAGAAGGAGTGGTGTCAGGTCTTAACTTGACAGAGGCAGTGGTTCTAGGAAGGTTAATTCTCCTTATAGATACGTTCTCCCTAAATTTTGCTGTAGTGACCTTATTAACTCCATGAGCTCTGATGTCTCTTATTAAGTCAAGAAGCTCGACATTGAGAGTGGGGAAGGGCTTGTGTGCTCGAAAAAGCTCCTCGTCAAATTTTAGATCATTCTAAAATCCTCGAAAGTAGCAAAGTGGTTGAGCACCTCAGTTTCTTCTACCCTTAGCTTTGGTTTCTCTTTCCCAGCTTTGTTTGTAAGACAAAATAGAAGCTTAGATTTGAAACAAAGTAAAATAAGTACCAAAGCTAACCTTCGTCCTCCTAGCTCACTTACCGGGACTTAACTCAAATGAGAAGTTTTGAAGTTGAGTCAAGGAAGGGCAAGCAATGTAAAACTAATGGGTCTTATAATTCCATATGTTGGACTTTCCTTTAGCATTCCCTTGAGAAAAAAATTTCTTGTACTTAGACGGACAGGCTGAGAGGTAATAAATCCTTTATCGCAATTTGGTGCTTTTGATGTTACAAAGATTACAAAAGACTCTGGCCAAAGGGGGTGGAAGGCCATTCCTAAGGTAGATAAGTGCTAAAGAGGTCAGCTAAGTGTACGAATTTGAAGTAAGCTAAAAGGGAGAAAGTCTCACCTTGTTTAACAAATCAATTATATAAGGATGAATCGAGAATTTGAGCTCGGTATCAAGCTGTTGAATATTGATCACTACAAACTTCAGAGAAGGGAAAGCAGCATGGTCATTAGAAGAAAGAGCTAAGACGTGACAACCCCTTAGGAAATGGTATGTATGGGCTATCCCCTCAAGCTTTCTAAATCTGATGCTTAAGGGGTGATACACAAAGGGTGAATGATTCGAAAATCCTTCAGTTCCAGATCGAGCTGTGAACTCTTCTGTGACCTTACCACTTTGAGAGGTCCCCTCCCTTTTGACATGGAACAACTCTTCACTCCTCTTGGAGGAGTTAATATTGCCACTTCCTATTTGGTTTATAAGGTGCAGACATCTACACAAAGAAGAGAGAGAAATGGTTAGGTCACAGAAGGTAAACTGTCCCTAAAGTTAAGAGATCCACTAAGTTTTTCCTACACAATAGGTCATACATGCCTCGAATAACCAAGTTTTAAGACTTAGACTCCAAGAGATAAAGAAGGTTCAACTATTGAGCCATTAAAGCCCAGGAAACTAATGAAAGATTCAAATGACAATTAGAGACCCTAGAATATTCAAATGACAATTAGAGACCCTAGAATCTACTGGTGAATTGATAGATAAACTGAACGTGATAAAGCAAAATGTATGGGTAAACAAGGTTCAACGAACATTTCAGGTTCTTTCAACAACAAGCAAATATGCCTCAACACAAGTTGCAAAATAGAGACACCCAAAAACTAAAAATCAAAGAAAGAAAACTCATCATGCTAGTGAAAGCAAAAGGTCTAAAATGTGAACAAAGTTGGTTCTCAATGATCTGAACTCAAACCACGAGCTTGGTAAGTCGGAATAGTAAGGATAGTAGTGCATGACGACGAATAGTCATAGGTTCGACAGAAAAAATGAGAGAGGAGTTCAAAAGTTTCAAATTTCAAATGATGAATGAAAGGGGGAAGAAGGGTCTCCCTTAGTTTATATCGTGCAGAGTCTCACCGTTGTATTGGGAACTGATCAGTTACCCATAATTTGATAGTTTAGGTGAATGCCAACAATAAGATATTAATAGCCTAGCAAAAAACATTTACCAAGACAAAAATGATTACAGAGGCTAGTGGCAAAAATCCGAGAGTCACAGATAAGACAAACGGAAGTACGTCGAACGACCTGTAAGATCACAGATTGCTAGTAACAAATTACAGCTCACTTCACACCACATTCAAGCTATACCAAAACGTAGCTCTCGTGTGACCTACT
Organism: Saraca asoca; assembly: GCA_026873985.1. Classification (NCBI taxonomy): domain Eukaryota; kingdom Viridiplantae; phylum Streptophyta; class Magnoliopsida; order Fabales; family Fabaceae; genus Saraca; species Saraca asoca. The sequence goes on along the minus strand of JANHAO010011256.1, from coordinate 4,028 downwards.
TATGCTAGCTAAGGCACGAACTACCTAGTCACGACATGATAGCTAAGGTGTGACCTACTTGGGCACCCAATCTCACACTAATTGAAGCACTCTGGCATTTTAACACTCGAGCTCTTTACTGGCCAAGGCACTTCGATGCTCATTCTCATTACCAGTTGAGGCACTTCAGTACTCAAACTCATTATCAACCAAGAAATGTTAATATGACTGATTGGTCATTCAACTTACTTAATATTCTATTTAGCCCTGATTTGCGAGAATTTATATCAACAATAGCCTACGTGCTACCTTTTGCAATATATAAACAAAACATTCAACATGATGCATGTGGAAAAAGGGAAATAAAATTTTCATGAAAAAATCTCATACAATGAGGTGAGTTCATACATGAAGATTTGAGGGTACAAACTAAAGCAAGCCTACAACTAGCATATCCTAAGAGGAAGGCTTGAATTCCAACAAGCTAGAAGATCGACGAGCAAGCTGAACGACCTTAACTCTTCCTTGTCCTCCTCTTAAGCTAAGAGCCTCTTCCCTAACTTGAATGCCCCCAAAGGTACTTGGAGAAAATCGAACAATTAACTCATTGTGCAAGGAGGTCAAAGAAAAGCAGGGAAAGAGCTACCTTATTTAGCACGACTAGGAAGAGTCTAAGAAGAAATGTAACAAAATTTCCTGGGATCCTTAGAGAGGAATTGACCACAGGAGCTTCCTATAACAAAACTTCCCAGAATCCTCAAAGAGGGATTGTTGTAGTGGGCCATACATACCTCGTGACATTCCACCAGAGATCCGACACATTGGAAACATGGTAGGCTCAACTAATGAATCCATTAGGTCATTCTGTGGGAAAGGAAGAAAGCTTTCACCTCTTATATAGACCAGTCTGGCCTCACCAAAGAATTTAGGGGATAACCAGCTATTCTTGATCAAATGGTCTAGAGAAAAACAAGGCTGCCATGCCAATGGCTATAAAGCATGCACATTGGATACATGGCCTGGTGCAGATAAAGCGATACGGTTAATGTCTGAAATGACAACACAACAAACTGTAAGTGAAGACTTTGATAATACTGCAGACTATAAGTGGAGGATTTGACAACACTGTGGACTACAAGTAAAGACTTTGCCAGTAAACAACAACTCCTAGTCCACAAAATAAACTAAGAGTTGGGGGACTAATGTTATGGGTATTTTTGGAACCATATGAAGTGGGTTGGCAAAGGCCTAATGGACTAGCCTAGCTAAGAAGAACTCAGCTTGTTTAGGAACAAGGTCATGGGAACCAGCCGGTAGGTTGCTCGATGCGACCTTAGCTCACCAAGTGAGCTACCCCAAGCCTAAGTTTAGAATGCTAAAGTTTAGTCATCAACCAGAGGTGCATACTCCCAACCGACAAGTCAGCCCCTAAAATTGATAGATCAGCTACCAACAAATCGACAGTGAATTGTCTAGCATTGATTGCCTAATACGACGAAATTGACAGATTTACAATTTATCAAATTACACTTATAACCCCCTCTACTTCTATAAATAGGGGAAAATCATTGTAAAAAGAGAGTGAAAAAATACATACAAAAACTCTGTCAAAATAGTGAGAGAATACTAGTATTACAACTTTGTTAAACACTATAGAGAAGGACCATACAATAGCAAATACACTACCATGGACGTAGGCTTTGATTTCAGCTAACTCACGTTAAAAACTCTTGTGTTCATCCCTGTTCTCCCTTCTCTTACTCTTTTCTTGCATCTTTATACGTTTTTCTTTTGTAGTTTAGGCTTTAGAACTTTTGATTAATCGATTACCAAAATAGACCGTCAATAGGTTTATTATACCTTATATTGGTCCCCTTGCCATAAACGGGCCACCAAGACTTAATGTATTGAACAGTGATGCCATAATTGAGATATATAGGGTTTATAAAACCTAGAATCCTTATGCTCTTGATTTAACTTTGGTACCATTATCCTTTAAACCATTTTTGTCTCAAACTGTTGCATTAGCTACTTCTCTACATCAAAACCTAATTATATGTATCGCCTGCTACCTATATTTGTGTTTATACATCAAAACCTAAATGTCAAGATTACCAAATAATCATAGACTCGGAAAGTGAGCCATGCAGAGGTATAGCTTTGTGCTTACTCCTCTACATTATGTTTTGTGCCCCTGAAAACCTAATTTTTCAGGGGGCACAAAAGAATAGGTGGCAAAGACATAGTAACTAAGGCCTTTGAGAGTGGCTACTTTTAATAGAATGTTTACGCCTACGTTGGTGCACTCACTTGTCACCATTGCAGCAAAAGAAATTATGTCTTTGTAATATGATCTCCACCCTATCTCTATGCTTTTTTTTTGTCTTTGCTTCTCCTCTGTGATTCTTCTATTTGGTTTTTTGAGCTTTGACTTATATACCAACGTAATAGGCAAAGATTAGTTTGTTGGCACCTCACGGTCTTGATTCTCTTGGGATTATTTGTTAAAATATATATTTTAGCAAAAATTAATGCTCTTTCTATGTAATTGAAATATATCAATTTATTTCGAAACATACATGCACCTAGCGTTATGCAATGTTAGATAGTTACATGTTATGTTCTTAAGATTTAGAAAGCTATAGTGGTATTCTATGCCAACAAGATTTAATGTCCTACAAGAATACAGGTAGTTCTCATGAAAACCTTGAGTATTGACTAACTCAAATTCTTTATATGAAAAAGGCAGCATGCATTATGCGCCTACTACCATAAGGAAAAAGAAAAGGAAGAAAATCCAATTTTTTAACGTTATCTATTACCAATCAAATGGTTGCTGAGTTAGGCATACTGACTTATTCTAACTGACATGTTCAGTGTCAGGATTCTATACTGAAACTACTTGTTTGTAGTGGATTTCTTTGCCAGTGTTCATTGTCCTTGTGTGCACACTATAGTTCATATTGTCAAAACATGCTTCAACAAGTAACACCTGACTTTTTCATGCATATTGAGATGGCAAACAAATAGTCTAGAAATCTCTTCAACATAGGTAGCCAATTCTTAAATCCCAGAAAAATCCATTCCTCTATTGGAGCTGTTAATAACTAAATCCAACTTGTCATCTTGCTTAGAACTATGCTGCACACATTTTCCACCACTGAACATAACTGCAGCGCTTTTAAAGTACTATAGTTGAAGAGTCGAAGGGACGATGAATGAAACCTATTGTTCTGTAGTAACACCAATGATCCTTCTAATAACTTGATTGTTCCCCCAAATTGTAGATTACTTTTGTGACCAATAAGTAATATCAACTATTCTAGCATGGAGAATACTCATCTGTGTCAAGTTCCAAGTTACCAGCTCCTCAATCCAATCTCAGCTATAAATTTTATTGTAAGCAGATATATACCCAATTTTAAACCACTACAAACAAGTAGTTTTAGAACTAGTTCCAAGTTGGTGTTTTTATTTATTTATTAATTTAGTTAATAATTATTTTAATTATAATTTTAATTACTTAATAATTATTTATTTATTTTATTCAGTTAATAATTATTTATTACTTTAATCACTTAATAATTATTTATTAATTATGCAAATTAATTAAAATTATTTATTAATTAATGAATAATTAATTTAAAATTCAAATAATTATATATGAATTGTTTAATTCTTGTTTTAATTACTTAATAGAGTTATTTCTATTTTCCCCCTTGGAATTTGAAATATTATTATTTTCCCCCTTAATGTTTGAGGAAATATCAAAATATCCTCTGTTTTTTGAGTTGTTATCATTTTGCCCCTGACCTTTGAAGATTCTATCATTTTCTTCTTGATGTTTGAGAAAATATCAAAATACCCCCTATTGCTAAAACCTTTTTTTTATTTAATTTTTTATTTTAAAAAAAATAAGAAAAATAAAAAATAAAAAAATAAAAAAAAATAAAAAAGAAAAAAATTCTCAAAAAATTTAAAAAATAAAAAAGGAAGAAATAAAGTTTGTGTAAAATAATTAGATAATATGTCACAATTAATTATATTAT
>JANHAO010011255.1:0-17111 GCA_026873985.1 Saraca asoca | reverse complement strand
ATATCCAATCCATAGATCGCTTAGTCATAGATGCAATAGAGCTCCAATCAAATTGACTCTAGGGCACCTATATATGACTAACAGAGAGCTCATTGTGAAGCGAGCTACTAAATAGATTGTGAGCCCGACGTGAAATCATCCTCATGCGAACTTCTGGATAATTTGAGTTTAACGTGGAGATGAACTATAGCTGGGTGGCTACGAAGAATGGACTGTGGCACGCTGCAAGCATAACGTCAAAATGGACTGAACATGAGCTCGTCATCCTGATCATTGAGCTCCAAGTAGCATACGGCTGTTGCATACGAGCACGTCACAGACTTCACGACTGTGCGAGCTCATCACTTCTCTCGTCGCATAGCCATCACATTCATGCTGGACCCGTTCTTAATTTGAGGTGGCTGTGAGGAACGGACTATAGCATGCTAAAAGCTTGACGTTGGAATGGACCCACAACTAAGGGCGAGCTTCGAGCTGCAGCTGGATACGAGCTCGTCACCTCACGAGCTGCTGCATGCCGAGCCCGAGTCTGTTGCATGGGATGAGTTCGTGATGAGGATGAACTGTAGCTAGGCGAGAGCTCGTCCTTGTGCAAGCTGTTATACTACTACTGTGTGAGCTCGTGATGGAGCTGGACTGCTACAGGCTAGTGAAGACCAACTTGTTGGGTCGCTGGGAGCCTATCATGTGCGGATTGCAGCATGGTTACGAGCTCGATTTCATATTGCCAATTTTTGCAAATCGTTGCTATGGTTAGAAGACTTGAACAATAACCATTGGTTGAATAAGAGGGGCCAATCTGAGCAGTAAACCCAAGTAGTCCGATGGTCCAACGTTGAGCGCTTTGCTGGAATGGAGGAAAGGCTGACCAAGGAGTCTGGTGGTTTTCTGGTTCATGTACTGCTCTTTGATAAAGGTGAGACCAGATACGTCCAACCAAAGAAACAATAGCTTTCGTATGATGAGATTCAAGCAGGCCAACCATCATAGTAAAAATTAACTAGGATGCAAGTGGAGTCCCCACAACGGCGGTAAAATGTTAACGATAATATTTGGTTCATACGGAGGACCCAAACTTCAGCCAATGGGGATGACTCGGTGAACTCATAAACTACAACCTGGTGCCGAAAGCAGAGAAAGAAGAAGAAGAAGAAAAGTGGGTAGCAGAGTTTTTTAACGCGATTCGGCCAAATCCGGGACGGTACCGGACCCTACGTCCACAGTTGATCTTATTGCTGGGAAAATATTTGTTGTGTACATAGTTTTACAGGAATTTCTCTCTAATGAGCTCATTGGCTCTCTTTTACAATGAATTCTCTCAGAATACCTCTTTTCTATTACACAGAGTCCTATATACAAAAAGGCTAATTCTGCAATTCGGCTCTTGCAGGCTCTCCATCAATCAGCCTTTGCAGACTGTCTTCTTCTTGGTTTTTATGGTCAACAGAACTTGGCTGGGAGTGGTTCCCCTCAGCGGACTAGGCTCCCCTCAACTAGGCCTTTTGCCAGCCCATCCAAAAAATGCATATAACAAATTTATAATTTAAAAATTTTAAGTTATATATTTATATTTATTTTTATTTTTAGTTAGACATTTTTTGTTATTTTTATGTTAGATTTTTTTTAACAATCGACATATATAAACAATATTCTTTTGATATAATTTGATGGTTATAGATAAGAAATTTCTATTTATATTTAAGTAATAAATAATTGAGAAAAAATTTAGATATTTTACAAAATTATTTTATTTTTAGAATGAAATGACAAATCATTTATCTCTCATATTATAAATCGTTAATAGATCATTATTTATATAAGTCAATTGCTAATAAAATTTAATAATAAAATATTAAAAAATTTAATTAAAAATAAAAAATAAAAATAAATATCTAATTAAAAATTTTTAAATTACAATAAATTAATTAAAAATTGAATAAAATTATACTGAACAACAAAATATTCTAACCTTAAAATAAGTTAGAAATTGTAAAGTACTCTTATCCTCAAGGAGGGGAGGCAATTGGCGCAGAGGGGAAGAAAAATTACACCCTATATATAGTCCCAATAATTTATAGAAATTTGTCTCTGGCATTTATTAATATTCAACAGGAAGAGAAAAGCTTTCCCCTAAAAGTCAAAATGCTTAAAATCTTACTTACTATATAAAATGACACGCATGAAAGGAAAAAGATCAAAAATAAAAATAATATTTTATTTTATTTAAATATTTATTTTTAATAATAATTTTAATTTTTATTTGTTTATGTATTTTGCCTCTACAAATTAAAATTTTTAGATCCGTGGTTTTAACTGCATGATCAGAAACGTTTAAAATGCAGGTGAGATAAAATTATAAGGATATGTAACGCAATTTAATCTATTAAAATCCATGTGACACATACACCTACTTTTTTTAGTCTAAAATTTTGAAAAAAAAAAAAAAAATCATGCATCCTGACTCCAAAGTTAAATGATGGGTGTTTGAGTCCATAAATTTCATTTCCTCCTTGATTTGTGAGCTAATTTCTTATTTATGGACTCAAACACGAATAAATTATTTCATCTTTGCTGATATTTAGAGTAATTATATACAAATATCTAATTTTAAAAAATTATTTTGGCACCATTCATTTTTGTTGATAAAATTGTAAAAAATTTCCTTATTATTTGACTTCCATCCAAAAAATCACCATTTCGTTGGCGTTATTTGGGCCCACTATTGTTGTGGGATCCATGCTGATTAGAAGTATTTATCACAATAATTGTGAAAAAATTTATCCTCCTTTACTTGACCAGGTAGCATAAAAATAATGTAATTAATTGTTTTAAAACGTAGAGAATCATATATGAAATTATTAACTTTGTACTATGTTCTTTTTGTACTCATCAATATCTTGATAAATAGAAAAGAAACCTATATATATATATATATGTATGTGGCCCCTAAAATAGAATGTAAAAAAGTTGAAATTAAAGAAACAAGGATCGTAGACAAACTACAAATATGTAAAGACAGAAATAGAAATTTTATTGATATTTGAAGAAGAGCTTACAGAATTGGGAAAGGAGACTTTAGCAAAAGTGCTTAAACTCTAGCATACAGAATATAATTTGAGATGCTTTATTTATAGAGAATTCTGGTACTACAGGAACAATAAAATAATTGCGACAATACATAATTTAATAATTTTCTTTTCAAAAAATAATAATACATGTAAACTGCTCCATCAACTTTAATCATCTTTTTTTTAAAGAATGACTGTCATAGTGAAACCTTTGTCAATTTTAGTCTTCTTTATGTCATTTCAGCTCTTCCTTCACTAGTGAAAGAATCTCCATTTAAATTTGAGTTTCATTTGGCCCAAAATTCACATTGGAACTTCATTTAAATTTAAATTTCATTTAAGTTCTAATAGCTAAGATTTATACCAAAGCAATCATTTTTATTGGATTGGGTATGGTCTTTAGTTTCTTCTGAAGGATTTGTAGCACAAGACTCTAATTTTTCATCTATATTTATGAGTTGTTGGATAAATTCTTGCAATTTTAGGACACATTCTTATTTGGAGGAGATAGATGCTGAAAAGGCAGCAATATGTGACTTGCTTTAGAGGAATTGATGGGATCCTTCCTTCATATTTTTATGAAAGTGAGGATTCTTTTCAAACCATTTTCAAATTTCATAAACATGAGCTTTATTAGGCATATTTGTATGCTCCCCACCATTTGACACGAGATTGCTTCTAAAGAATTAGCCATTTTGTAAGAGGATTTTTTTTTTGAATATTGATATTCCTATGAATAACACTATGAAAGACTAATTTTTGAATAAAATTGAAAAAGAATAGGAAAATTCTTATAATTTAAATTATTAAAGCAAAATTTGAAATTATTCCATCTTTCTTTGACTTTTTATAGGAAGATTTCGAGAGTAGACCAAAAAGATCTCACCATTTAAAAAATCAATTTTGAAAATTTATAATTTTTTATTTTGGTTGAAAAAAAAATAACCAAGAATGTTTCTGGGATTTAAAAATAGAAGCAATGAAGATAGTGGCGAATTGGAAAACTTCTAAGAATACACCAAGTTTCCTAGACTAAACCTCTATAGATAAATCACTTATCATCCAAAATTCTAACAATGGAAATAACATTTACGAATGGAATCTAGATGAAAAATCTAAATATGAGATTATTAATCTTATCTAAAAAATAACCATGGTTAGCACGGCCTACCAAATAGCCCATAAATGTGATGATGCAACAATTGTCCATGTTCTTGTAGCAGGTTTTACTGGCCAATTGAAAGGTTAGTGGGATGAGCATCTTTCTTAATAAGAAAAGGATCAAATTTTAGAAGTAATCAAAACAAATACCCATGGAGAAGTTATGACTAACTCTGATGAAGATGTGATTTCTGATATAGTAAAGACCTTAATCTTTACGATCACTAAACACTTCATAGGAGATCCCATCTTATGGAATGACAAATTTGCTGAATTATTATCCAACCTTAAATGTAGAACCTTAGGAAATTTTGCTTAATATAATAATGCTTTCTTCTGTAGGATCTATTCTACATCTAATAGTAAACAAGCCCTTTGAACAAAAATGTTCTTGGTTGGTTTTCCTAAGTCCTTGGGAGACAAGATTAGGGATAAAATTAGGAACCAGTTTAATGGAATTGTTCCTTATGAACAACTTACATATGGACAACTTATTGTTTATGTCCAAAAGGTAACTCTCAAAATCAATCAAGATGATAAAATTTAAAGGCAGTTAGCTCAAGCAAGAACCTTAAATAGGAAAGAGTTAGGATCTTTCTATGAATAATTTGGGTTTATCTACCTAAAAACAATCAAACCAAAGCATAGAAGAAGAGCTAAGTAGGTTGAACCTAGTAAAGCCAAATCAAAAAGAAAAACTTATAGGAGGAGTTATCCTAGAAGAAAACCTAGATATATTCCTCCTCCAAACCAGGATGTTAGACTAGTTTGTTTTAGGTGTAACAAGTCAGGACATATAGTCAAATATTGTAGGTTAAATAAAAAGATTAGAAAACTTGAACTTGATGAGCAAACAATTAACCAAATTAGCAATTTGCTCGTTGAATCATGCTCAAAAGATTCTTCTTCTAAAAATGAAGATCAAGTTCAAGAAATTATCAAATTCAAGAAGATGATTGCTACACTCCTTCATATTCTAAAAATTCAGCATCATCTAAAACAATGGATAATTTAAATGTCCATACTAAGAAACAAGATCTTCTTTTTAAAGTCATCTATAATTTACCTGATGATAAACAAAAGAAGATTTACCTTCAAAAACTTAAACAAACAATAGACAAATCCTCAACTTCTTCTAAGCAAACTTCTATAGATAAATATAATTTCAAAAATGTCATAAATAGATTCAGCTTAGAAGGTAGTAAACCTATAACCATTCAGGATTTACAACATGAGCTCAATCTTCTAAAAGAAGAAGTAAAAGATTTAAAATAATAGCAAAAAACTCATGAACTGATTCTTTCCAATCTTCAAAATCCAGAAGAAGAGGAAGAAAAGGTTCAAGAGAAAGTTTTCAATATGATCTTGAATGTATCAATTCAAAAATGGTGCCTTCCTATAAAAATAATAATTAAAGATGCATATACAATTGAAACAGTAGCCATGTTTGATATAAGAGCTAATCTCAATTGTACATATGAAGGTTTAATACCTACAAAATACTTTAAAAAAAATAAAGAAAGACTTAGGTCTGCAAATAGTTCTAAACTCAAAATTAATTACAAACTTTCCAATGTAATAATAAATAATCCATCTTTCAAAATAAGGACTTTTTTTTTTTAACTAAAAAATATGATTAGCAAAATAATCTTAGGTTCTTCGTTCATACAGCAAATTATATCTTTTTCAATAACCGATAAATGGATAGTAATGGAAAATCTGGGACAAAAAATTATCTTTCAATTTATCAAAAAATCAGTTTTTAAAGACTTAAATCTTGTCCAAATTAAAGAAAAACAAATAAATTATCTTTCTAAAGAAATTTTTTTCCAAAAAGTAGAACAACATTTTAAAAACCTAATAGTACAAAATAAAATAAAAGTTTTGGAAAGTAGGCTTTAGACTCAAATTTGTTCTGATATTCCAAATGCTTTTTGGAAAAGAAAACAATATATGGTAGAATTACCTTATGAAAAAAAATTTCTAAAAAATAAATACCAACTAAGGCATGACCCATACAAATGAACCAAGAACTCCTTGAGTTTTACAAAAAAAAAAAATTAATGATCTTTTATCAAAAGGGATTATTAGAAAAAGCAAAAGTCCTTAGTCATGTTCTGCTTTTTATATCAATAAGAATGCAGAAATTGAGTGAGGAATTCTTGAACTTGTAACTAATTACAAGGCTCTCATTGAAGCTCTTTAATGGATTCGGCATCCGATTCCTAACAAAAAGATTTACTTAATAGATTGCATTTTGCAAAAATATTTTTCAAATTTGATATAAAATCTAGTTTTTGGCAAATTCAGATAAAACCTGAAAATAGGTACAAAACAGCTTTTATAGTTTCTTTTGGCCAATATGAATGGAATGTTATGCCTTTTGACCTAAAAAATGCACCTTCAAAGTTTCAAAGGATTATGAATAAAATTTATAATCCATTTACCAAATTTATTATTGTCTATATTAGTGATGTTCTTATGTTCTCTGAAAATATTAATCAATATTTTAAACATTTCAATATTTTCCTAGAAACTACCTAAAGAAGTGGTCTTGCTGTTTCTCAAAAGAAAATTTCTTTATTTCAAACAAAAATTAGATTTCTTAGACATTACATTTTTCAAAGAACAATTACTCCTATAGAAAGAGCAATTCAATATGTTGACAAAATTTTTGATCAAATTATTGATAAGACTCAATTAAAAGATTTCTTGAGTATTTAAATTATGTCTCAGATTTCTTTCCTCTAATGGCCAACATCATGCAACCTTTGCATGAAAGATTGAAAAAGACTCCTCTTCCTTGATATCCATACAAATGTTGTAAGAAAAGTCAAGTCTCAAGTTAAATGCCTTCCATGTTTACATATTTCTGATCATGCATTAAAAATTAGTGAAACCGATGCATCAGATATAGGATATGGAGAAATCCTCAAGCAAAATAAAAATAATAAGGAGCATATCATTTTATTTACTTTAAAACATTAGAATCATGCGCAACAAAATTATTCGACTATCAAAAAAGAAATTTTGGCAATCGTTTTATGCATCATTATATTTTAAAAGTGATTTATTAAATCAAAAATTTATTTGCCGAGTTAACTATAAATCAGTAAAAAATGTTTTATAAAAAGATGTCAAAAACCTTACCATTAAATAGATTTTTGCAAGATGGCAAGTAATTATAAGTGCTTTTGATTTTGATATTGAAGATATTAAAGGCTTTTCAAACTTTCTTCCTGATTTTCTCACCCGAGAATTTTTGTAGAGGAAATAATGCCCCCAAAGAAAGAGAAAGACAAAAAATAAGGATCTACTTCTAGATCCAAAACCAAAGTCAAATGCCTTTTCTTCAAAAGACAAGGGCAAACAAATCCAACACCCAGGAAAATCCTTAACCAAATATCAAACTCTTCAGGATTATGCCTTTCCAATCCAAACCCTCTAGATTATAGCCTCTCAAATGCAAAAACCCTTAACTCTTGGCAAAAAATCTTGGGTAGATATTTCCGAGGAAGAAGAGGAGGTAGGGGCCCTAATTTTGAGCCAATCTAAAATCCTACAAAAAATAGAAGACCTCAAAAATCAAGAAAAATTATTGTTGGATCCTTTTCTAAAGCTACTGTTGAAACCCATCCAACAAAAATAGTCACCAAATATCATTTAAAACCAAACCCCTAAAATATAGTTCAAATGGAACCAGAATTTTGGTAGGAAAATCCAAAAAATATTTCCCAAAAAATCTTTCTAAAAGGTTGGCATTTTGTGAAAGAATCAATAAATAAATCAAGAGAGTTCTATGAGCTAATTTTAGTTGACTTTAGTTCAATAAAGATAAAATATAATAGCTCTCCTACCGACCCAACCTTAATAACTCATTCAAATTTTCAAATTGAGAAAATTATCTCTTTGATTGATTGGGGCCAAAACCCTTCCCAGAGAAAAAAGTTTTCAATGCCTTGGGATTCAATTGATTACACGTATTGGGGCTATTAAAAGGCATGATACAATACCATTTTCTTCCAAAATAAATCCTAGAAACATTCTTGGTTATTTCTCTTCAATCAAAACAAAAAATACAAATTTTCAAATTGATTTTTTAGATGATGGGATATTTATGGTCCAATTCTACAAATTTTTCCTAAAATGTCAAAGAATGATGGAATACTTTTAAATCCTACTTTGATAATCTAAATTATTGAAATTTTTCTTTGCTCCTTCAATTTTATTCAAAAATTGGTCTTTCTTAGTGTTATCTTTGGGAGTACCAATATTCTAAAGAAAATCCTCACTCCAAATGGCCTATTCTTCAACATCGGGCTTCAATCAAATGGTAAGGAATGTACAAATATGCCAACAAAGCTCATATTTATCAAGTCCAAAAATGGTTTCAAGAGAATCCTCATTTCCACATAAATGTGAAAGAAAGATTTCGTCAATTTCTTCAAAACAAATCTCAAATAGTAGTTGCTTTTGCCTCTATTTCCTCTAAACAGGAACATATTGCAAAGCTTGAATACATAATTCAGTAGCACACAAATATTGAAGACAAGGTAAAGCTATTTTGTGCTTCAAATGCCTTAGAAGAAGCTGAAGATTATGCACAATCAAATGAAGATGATTGCTTAGGAATTGCTTTTGATGATGACTAAGTAGCTTATCTCAAAATTCAAATCTGTCGATAGAAGAACCAAAACCCCTCTCGGCTCAGAAGCAATGATAAAGGCATATTTGCTTTAAGCAAAAGGACTTATCTCAAAATTCAAATTTGTCAGTAGAAAAAGCCAAAAACCCTTTTGGCTCAGATGCAATGATAAAGGCATATTTGCTTTAAGCAAAAAGAATCCACTTTTAACTGGCTAAAGTTGATAGCAAGCTATCAACAATGGTCACTTTTAAATTATTTTACTTTTTTTGTAGCAGTTTCTTGTTACAACCTAATTTCTTTAAATAGGCTCATTCCTAAATTGTAAGGCAAAAGTTTTTTACCATACCCTTTCCCCACTTCTAGAGCTTGTTCTGGAGAAAATTCCTAACTTGTTAGTTTTCTTCCAAATAATAATAATAATAATTATTATTATTATTATTATTATTATTATTATGTGGATATTCATCATATCCTTTTGATTTCTCTCTAGGTTATTATCCTAGTGGAATTTATCTGTATTTCTTTCTTGAATCTTGGAGCTCTATATATAGATTATTATAATGAGGACACCATTGTCAATAAGAAAAAAAACCTACCTTCATATTATCTTAATTCTTTTCATTTATCTCTTTAATATTTTTATTTACTTTTACAACATGTTATCAACACAAAGTTTTTTCATTAAAAGTGTTTGATTCAACTAAAAGAAAGAGATTTCTCTCTTAAATTCTTCTTTCTATGATATGATTTATATGTTATAATATATCATTTACTCTTGGTATATTATTTGTTGTTTTTGTTGATCTCCAATTTGCACCAAAATAGTTTTGCAAAAAGAAACAATTAATAAATCTAATGTGCTTTGTTGTAATTATATAAAAGCACTTTCCGATTCTTTATTGACTTGTGTAAATGTATTTCCTTACATAATTACTTATTAGCTTTGTAAATCTGGCAAGATGATGCAATACATGACATTTTTTTTTAACTCTAAGTTCTTAATGCTATTATGCCTAATGTAAACTATTTTTATTATTTTAATTGATAACTTCATTTTCTTATTTTGATATCGCATAACATGAAATTAATGTAATAATTTGTAAAGATTAAAATAAATGTTATATCGAATCAAAAGTTTACTAATCAAGATATTCTGAATTACTTTCATATCTAACTAGTCCTGAAGTATCAACAAGAAGATGCCTAAAACATTCTATTATTTTATATTTGTGACTACATACAAAATAAGATATTAATTAAAACCAAGATAACCCTAAAAGCTCATAATCCATTCCTCGAAGTAAACATGATAACATCCAAATAATTTTGATACTCAATTTTATATAGTAATTACATAACCTGAAGTTAATGTGATAATATGTAAGGATTTTGATATTTTATTGTAAAAAGTGCATATGAAGCATTTAAAGTATTTATATATTCTATTCCCTAAAGTAATTATAATGATAGATCAAGATATTGTTTCATAAAATGATATTTAGTATTATTTTTCTTATTTTAATTTATAACTTTTTAACTAATAACTTCATATTCATTTTCTAACTTGATCATTGTTCATATCATAGTTTGAGTTTTGAAAAAAAAAATCTTCTTTTATTTTTTGAATTTATATATCCTTTAATTTCAATCCATTCTCAATTTTTTTTTTATCAATTTAAGAGTTCTGAAAGTGGGATTGAATATCATTTGTAAAAGTTTTATTTATTCATTTTTTGATTTAATTTATGATCCAAGATTTTAATCGAGTAATCCAAAGTTGTTGGTCCCAAAAATTTAGAAAAATTAAGATCTTTCCTTTATTTTTGTTGAGGAATTTTATACTCTTTATTAATCTAAATGAATTTAACAATTAAATTAGCTTCAATGTAATTATTAATTTTAATTTTTAAGTAAATACACAGTAAGTAAAGTGTGCATAGCAAAAGACTTTTTTGAATCAAATTATATGGTTAACAATTAGATTATGGATTGACTAAATTTATAGAAAAAATAGATTGCAGAACTTGTGCAGAAATAGAGATTATGCAGAAATATAAAGATCGTAATGAAAAGATTCAAGACATAAATTTTTAAAGTAGTTCAACTTAAATTGAAAGTGCAATTCAAGTCGATTCTACTGGATCAATCCTCAACCAGATGATCTATTCAAATACTAACACAGGATTTAAAACAGGGCTCCTACACATTAGTTTTACAACAAGAATTTTACATGCTATTGCAATACCTATAATACAAAAATTCTAAATCTAGCCTAACTATGATCAACCTCAAACTACGAAGATTCACTAGAATTCAATGCACCTCCTACAAATTACAATCAACCTCACAATTATAGAAGGATGCAATGAAAAAATTAACATTTTCCTTTGTATCCAGATTTCTAACCCTAGAAATCTAAGAAATAGAAAAAGATAGAGCAAAGAGATATAAACAGTAAAATTAAGATATAAATCTCAATTAGCTAAGCAGAAATGCCTTTCAAATTACTCAAGAAATGATTGAATCATTCAAACCAAGTGAGATAGAGAATAATAGGTGAAAACTCTAGATTTTTCTCAGTTTTCATCATAGTATGTTATGAAAATAAAATAAGGTTTGGTCTATTTATAGTTAAGAAAAAATAACTAATTTTCAGTCCTTGAATCAATTAGTAATGGTTATAACAAACTTGTCACTAACTAATCAATTTATAAATTGGTTCAAATCATGTGAAAATTCATCACTGAATCAATTGATAAATCGATTTAAAAAAGTTCCAAACCTTTGGTAGGAAAATTTTTCTTCATGAATCGATTCAAATTCATATCACAAGTTTTTCAACATGAATTGATTCATGCATTGATTCATACAATGAAAAATAGCTTTTATAAAAATTTAACTTGTGAGAGAACATGTAAATGTTTGTTAGAAAACTTTTAATTTAAAACACATTTTAAATGATTTATTCTACCTCAATATAAGTTGTTTTAGAAAATGTAATTAATCAATTTGAATAAGATTTCAAATACAAAAGATCCTATGAAATAAAATAAAAACCTAGAAGTGATCTTGATTTTTTTAGCAAACTTGATTAACTTTGAACCTACAAGACAAATAAACACTCAAACACATAGTTACATTGTGATATAAATTAAAATTATTTTTTAGTATCAAAACCAAGGAAAAATGTGTACCTAGGATAACTTAGGCTAACAATCTCCCATTTTTAATGATGACAAATAATTTTAGATGAGATTCAAAGTTTCTTAAAAATCAATTTCAGATAAGAATAAAAAATTTTATATTCCTCATCTTTTCTCTAAGAACTTAGAAATTTTTTAAAATCTTATCTCTCTCCCCCTTTTGGCACATCAAAAAGAAATTGGTGCTCAATAAAAAGAGAAGGAAAAGAAATTTTCAAGAATAAAATCATATAGCAATTTATTGGTTTCTAAGAAAAACAGATAATAAGAATTACAAAGTTATAAAATCAAAATGATAGTTAATAACATCAAAAATATTAGCTCATTCTAATTTATGTTGTTCTAAACCCATCTTATTTGAATGAGCTACTCTAAATTTTAGCTCAAAAATTAATGTTATTGCTCCCCCTCAGCTAGTTATTCTACCAATTTATCAAGAAAAATTATATTAATATTGATTTAAGGGAGAAAAAATAATATGAGTTATAGCAAAAATATGTTCAGGTGACTGAATCGATTATAAAATTGATTTATCTGAGACAAAATCGATTCTTCAATCGATTTGCCTGTACTAAATAAGAATTTTGAGAAATTTGAAAATAGATCAAAACATTGAAAATTTTGTGAATCGGTTCAAGAATCGACTCATAGTACAAATTTTTGAATCATGAATCGATTCAAAAACTCAAAATAAACCTGAAAAAATTTGAATCGATTATGAACTCGATTTAGAACACTTGAAATCTATTTTATGCAATTTTAAACTAGAAAACTTACAACTTCAGGCATGTATCAAAATTAATCAAATCAATACAAGTTAAGGTTACAATTTAAACCTTAATACACATGCTTTATTCCTACAAAACAAACCAAAAGAAACTATAATGCTCAGGTTAGAAATTATTAAAAAATCACGCATAAAAGTTAAAATATCAAAACATTAAAACATTAAGTCATAGAGTTTTTTTAAAAAAATCATTTAAGATTGTTTTCTGAAGAGTCTAACATCCCAAGCTATCTATGAATGAATACAAATCGCTTTTCATTTAATGATTTAGTAAAGATATCAGCTAGTTGGAAATCAATTTGTATAAACTCAATTAAAATGTTACCTTTTTGCACATGATCTCTGAGAAAATGGTGCCTTATTTGTATGTGTTTTATTTTTTGAGTGTATAATAGGATTTTTGTTGAGGTTAATAGCACTTATATTATCACACATTATGGGAATCTTACCAACTTTACCTATTCCAATCACTTTTCCTTTGACATCATCTCTAAAGTTAACTTTACCTTCTGTGATAGATGTGAGAGTGATGAAGTTATTTCTATTCCCTATTATATGATGTGAACATCTGCTATCAAGGAACCATAGATTGCTTCTCTTCCTCCCATAATCCTGTAAAAAAGAGATTACACTTGTTTTGCTAGTAGCCAGTTAATCTTAGGTCTAGATCTATTAGGTAACAGTGAAACATTCTCTTTAAAATTAGATGTTTTAGGCAACCAAACCAATTTTTCATTTGGTCTTGAACATAGGTGCCATTTCTAAATGGACAAAATTTAATATGATGACCTCCATGATTACAATAAAAGCAGGTAATGTAATGAAAATTTCTCTTTGCCCTTGCTTGTTTATAACCTAAGCCAGCTTTGTTTTGAGAGCCCTTTTCATTGTCTAGCATGCTATTAAATTTCTCATTGCTATCAGCAAATCCTTGTAAAGCCTTATTCAATTTTTCTATCTTAGATTTGTAAGACTCACAATGATCATATACTTTGCTATCACTTAATAATTTCTCAGCTAAAACATTTATATCATTATTTTCTTTTTCAAGTTGCTTGATATTTTTTAGCAAATTTTCATTCTGAGTTTTTAACTGCTTTAATTCCTTATTAGCTTTAGTCAATGCTTCATAGATTTCCGCATACAAGTCATCAGACTCATTATCAATTTCAACATTAGTCTGAATATTTAATTCACTATCAGTATCACTAACATAAAATCACAAAAAAATGAGGGATATTTCAATACTCTATGTCTTCATAGTGTTTGGCCATGAGGCAATGTTGTCCTTCCTTTTTGGTATCAGCCTCAGTTCTGCCAATGTAATCAATCTCCAAGGTATTCAAGATCTCTTTTGTTATTGTACATTTAGAAATTTTTTCAAACTCATTAGTAGACAATAAATTTATAACAACCTATTTTACTTTGGATGCAAAGAAATGTTTCCTCCTTTCATCGTCAGTCCACAAAAGTTTGGATTTAGGCTATAGAATTTCATCAATAGATATTTTAGGAAATTTATACCCTGATTCTAAAAATTCTAGCATTTTACCTCTAATGCTTTTACAAAATACTTAATTTTATGTTTCCAAAGGTAAAATTGTCATTGTTAAAAATAGGGGGATTATTCAAGAATGAACAATCAAGCAAACCAATCAATTTAGAATCCATAATTTTGTTAAAAAAAAAGAGTATCAATAGCCAAAGCTCTGATACCAACTATTAGGTTACAAAAATTTACAAGAATTAAGATCTTTCCTTTATTCCCATTTAGGAATTTTATACTCTTTATTAATTTAAATGAATTTAACAATTAAATTAGCTTTATGTAATTGTTAACTTTGATTTTCAAGTAAATGCATAGTAAGTAAAGTATGCAAAGCAGAAGACTTTTTTGAATCAAATTATATGCTTAACAATTAGATTATAGATTGACTCAATTTGTAGAAATAGAGATTATGTAGAAATATAAAGATAGTAATGAAAAGATTCATGACACAAATTTTTAAAGTGGTTTAACTTAAATTAAACTCTCAATTCAAATCTACTCCATTAGATTAATCGTCAATCGGATGATCTATTCAATTACTAACACAAGATTTGAAATAGAGTTGTTGCACACCAGTTTTATAACAAGAATTTTACATGCTTTTGCAATACCTATGATGCAAAAATCCTAAATCTAACCTAGCTATGATTAACCTTATTGCTAAGAAGATTCAATAGAATTTAATACACCTCTTATAAATTGCGATCAACCTCACAATTCTAGAAGGATACAATGGGAAAATCAACCTTTTCCTTTGTATCCAGATTTCTAACCCTAGAAATCTAAGAAATATAAAAAGATAGAGGAAAGAGATACAAACAATAAAATTGAGATGTAAATCTCAATTAGCTAAACAGAAATCTCCTTTAGATTGCTCAAGAAATGATTAAATCATTCAAACCAGGTGAGGTAGAGAATAACAGGTGAAAGCTCTGGGTTTTTCTCAGTTTTCATCGTAATGTGTTATGAAAATGAAATAAGGTTTGGTCTATTTATAGTTAAGAAAAAAATAACTGATTTTCAATCCTTGAATCATTTTATGAATCGATTCGTAGTGATTATAACAAACTTGTAACTAACTAATCAATTTATAAGTCAATTCAGATCATGTGAAAATTCATCACTAAATTGATTGATGAATCAATTTAGAAAAGTTCCAAACTTTTGATAAGAAAAATTTTCTTCATGAATTGATCCTAGTTCATATCATAAGTTTTTCAACACGAATCGATTCGTACATCGATTCACACAGTGAAAAATAGTTTTTATAAAAGTTTAACTTGTGAAAGAACATGTGAATATTTGTTTGAAAATTTTTGATTTAAAACACATTTTAAATGATTTATTCTACCTTAGTATAAGTTGTTTTAAAAAATATAATTGAGCAATTTGAATAAGATTTCAAATACAAAAGATCCTATGAAATAAAATAAAAACCTAAAAATGATGTTAATCTTTTGAGCAAACTTGATTAACTTTGAACCTACAAGACAAATAAACACTCAAACACATAGTTAGATTGTGATATAAATTAAAATTGTTTTTCAGCATTAAAAACAAGGAAAAATGTGTAGCTTGGATAACTTAAGCTAACAAAAGTGAGGTTTTCAAGTTCAAGTGGCTTTGGCTTTAAAGATGGATTTGATGTATTAGATTTTATTTTTACTATTTGACTCTAATCAAGTTGCTTTTTATGCCATAGATCTTAAATGAAATTATTTTACAATATTCCACTGAATGGTCAAAAGTTATAATATTTTTTTTTATAATGCTACCTAAGATTTGAATTTATATATACATACTTTGGTGTATAGAAAAAGAAAGGGTGATTATCCATCTTTTCAATAATTTTAAGTTTTTCCTATTATTAATATTGAGTCTTATAAAGATTGTTTAATTTATTAAAATTTGATTAATATGTTTTTTTATGATCTAATGTTTTTAATGACAATTCATTATGATATTGAGAAAATATGAATTTCATAACTCAAGGAATCTTCAAAGATCTAGTTACAAATTAATATTTGAAGTGAAAAGGAGAAAATTTAAGTAAAGCTATTCTATCTCTTATTAATATTGAATATTTTTTGATTTTGGCATTATATAATTTTATTATTTTTCTACTCCATATTGTTATTCTTTATAAAAAAGAATATATTATCTATTATTTCATGTTTCAAACAAATTCTTGTACATTGAGAAGCTTGTAAATTGTAACCAAATACTATAAAATCAAATTTTCTGTTTAACCATATTTAGACAACTTTGATGAACAGTATTTCTTTTTGTTGGGCAATTTTACTGTCACGACCCAAACCCAGGGCCCGTGACCGGTGTAGAAGGTCACCATCAGGGATCCCTTTCCTTCAGGAAACCCTCTACAAGCCTTACCATACACATGACATGACTCACAATGCAGATAACTTCCATTAAATAATTAATATGAATTTATTATTTCTACCAAAATTTTGGCAGAGTTTCCTCTGTTTTTCGGACATCTGGACACATGGCCTACATTCAAAACAAAGGGCTACACGCCCATCAACCTGTATAAACATTTATAGACGCGCAGTAGCCCAGACTATACACAACAACTGCCTACTGGGCATTCAGACAACATGTACAATAAATGCATAAACATTCCTATCCAACTGCCAATTCACATCACCATTATATACCTTTCAATCTCCGCGGA
>JANHAO010011254.1:0-17141 GCA_026873985.1 Saraca asoca | reverse complement strand
TATCATTAACAATCACACTCACAATCCTATAACCCCTTATGGAATTGATTGAATGAAATAACTTCTCACCATGGACTTCATCTTAAGTATGCAATGTACGATGATGCAACATAAGATGAATAATCAACTTTTAATATCTAAATCCACAGAATGTTTAGTCATAGATGCAATAGGGTCCAATCAAATTGGCATAAGGCACCCATCTATACTAACACCTATGGTGCATGTGGAGACAATCATAATAATTCTAGCATTAGCTACATAATTGAAGCTACAAGTTTACTAGTTAGAAGTGAAATTGGCCTTTCTTAATAGATAAATTGAAGAAGAAGTCTACGTGGAATAGCCACAAGGTTACAAGAATCAAGGTGAAGAAAACAAGGTATATTCCTTGAAAAAGGCCCTTTGTGGACTTAAGCAAGCCCCTCGTGCGTGGAATAGAATAATTGACAAATATCTAATTGATCATGGATTCTCCAGAAGCCCAAGTGAGCTGTCCTTGTCCATGAAGATGCATGGAAATCATTATCTCGTTCTATGCTTATATGTTGATGACTTAATCTATACCAGCATTGATACAAGGATGATCGAAGACTTCAAGAAGACCATGATGAAGGAATACAAGATGACTAATCTTGGCCTCATGAAATGTTTTCTTGGAATGCAAGTCAAACAAAGGCCTAAACAAATATTCATCCCCCAAGAAAAAGTACACAAGTAATCTATTGAAGAATCACATGAAAAATTGCAAGGCACTGACAACACTGATGGCATTGAATGAGAAGCTAACAAGACAATATGAAAAAGAGAAAGTTGATGAGACAATTTATCAAAGCCTAGTGTAATACCCCAAATTTTCTAAAATTAATTTTAATAATAAAATAGCTTTTTGGAGAATCCAAAAAGGTGAATTTAAAAATTTTGAGAACTTCAAAATTATAAATTCTAAGATATGGAGTGTTCAAATATAGTAAAAATGAATTATATGAATTTTAAGAATCTTCAAAAAATTGAAAATTTCATTTCGAATGCTTATAGAATAAAATTTGTATTTTCGAGAATTAATTTCTGAAAAATTTCATAGAAATTGAAACGAAGGCTATAGGTACTTTGCAAATGTAAAATTATAATCTTTATGAAGATAATTAATTTAAATAAATTGTGTTAAAATTTCAAAGCTGCTAACGATCGATAAGTATGTTAAATTCAAATTCGTAGTTGAAGAAATTGGTAAAGTCACTAAAGGGAAAAATTACAAAGCTTATCAAGGAAGAAGTCAAGCTAAAGGTTAACTTAAAATTTTCCAATTTTGCCCTCCAAAGGTCGATTCCTTTTTCCTTTTCTTGTGCCATCTCCTGTTGCATTTCATGCAAAATCTCCAAGCTTCAACTTGGGAAGAAGCTTTTTCTCTCTCTATACTATCTTTTTTCAAATACACACATCATTCTTTCATGATAATTTTTCATATTTCTATTACAAATTCCTCTCATTTTCTTCTTCGAATCAATATTAAAATCCTGTTGATTCATTAAATATAATCTAAGTTATGAATTTTTTAATTCAAAAATTACTATTCATTTTTATTATTCATTTCATAAACCCATATGAATTTCTAGTCTTTTTGGAGCTTAAATCTTTTATTTCTAGCTTGATTCTATGGAATAAAATCATAATCTATTAGTATTTAACTACTTGATAAAAGAAAACTCTTGAAAGTCTAAGAATCTAATATGTCATTCTTTCTTGTTCATAAGAAGCATTGAAGAATTTTGTTGAATCCTTTTGACTTCCTTGTTTCTAGCCATTTACGTCAATAATTGTTACCTCTTTTATGAATTATAAAATAACTAATTTATTGTCAATCACAGAGTTGTTGTTTATGATGAGGAAAATTAGTATTATATGGTCTTATGTTAGGTTGAATTTGATTGAAGTTATTGATATAAATATAGATTTAGGATTGGAAAAGTTTAGTTTTATGTTTAGTTTCTTTGTGATTAGAAGTTGGCTGAGATAGCTTATAAAGCTTAGTTAAGAAAATGAAAGTGTCATTGTAGGAATATGTGTTTGCACTATAAAGTTGTATGAATATGGACATGTGATCTCACAAGCCCAGAAACTTGAATTCAAGTACAATAGCGAGAGTCAAATATGAAAGCTTCAATTCAAATTGAGCCAATTTAGTTCACAATGTGAGTCTACTAGTCCAAAGTTGCAAACCTTTGAGAACTTCAGAACTATACATGATCCGAATCGCGATTAGAATAAAAAATAGGGTTAGGAAGAGTCAATTCAAATCATACAAAAATAAGTTTAAATCTTGATCTGAATCACAAGGTATGAATGCAGCCATGCTCCCATGAGCATCATCATGAAAGTAGTACAAAAGGGTGATTCAAATCATGAACTCTGAAAATGAAAAATGTATTGGGATGCTTTTAAAATGTTACAAGTTAATGCCTAAAATTTCTTTTATTAAGTTATGTTGATTGTATGGTTGGGGTTATGAACTCAATTGTTTGTTTACCAACTAATATTCTTGAAACTTAACAAGGCAAATGAAAAATAATTCTCTTTTGTCAATAATCCTCTAACAAGGTAAGATAATTGTGAAATTTATCTAAGTGTTAAAACTAATAATTGCAAAAGAGTTTAGGAACATAAAGATATGTTAGAAATAAAAAGTGATAAGGTGAGATCACCTTGCTTACGATGTAAACATAGAATAGATTGGTGACTTTATACAGAATATGATAGTATAATGAGAACAACCAATATTATATTAATAATAATAGAGCCTATATAGAAATATGATGATTATTGTTGAACAAATATGCTATGGTGAATTAATTGTTAAGATTTTTTATCTTAAAATTTCTTATTGCTTAAATCCCTAGATAGATAAAATTTCTATTGTTTGCTTATATACCAATGTTTTGGCAACAATCTTAATAATTAGCATGATAATGTGAACTCCGTGATATGGTTGTTATAAGAAATGATACAGTTTGAAACCTTGAGAATTCCCTATGAGACATGAGATGGTGATTGATGATGATGACATGTGATTGATGTGATGAGATGGTGAATAAGAACCAGATCCCATATCTATACATTCTATTATGTAATGTGGAAATAAGGTGAAACTTGGAAGGATAAAATTAGCGATTGTGTGGATTACGGATGGAAAAGAGTGACAAGGAAAATCTTGATCTTAATTATTTATTTTGTTTACTTACTTGAATTGTTATTCTTTGAAAATGTTGAAATGATATAATTCTGTAATATGATGATGCAATCTGAAAATATGATAATTGATGATGATTGCTTGAGGCCACGAGAAAATTATAATTCTTTATAATATGTTTATAATAATGCTGTGTGATATTATTCAGAGGTTAGTGTATGTGACCTTATGACTTGTCTATCAATTATGATATGTAATATGACCAAATTTGCTATGATGTATATGCACTTGTTTATTGTTAATAACTTCATAAATTAGGTAGAAATTTATGTCACTGAACCCTAGACTCACTCTTCTATGGATCTTTTTCATATTCTCAGGTTATCGTCGTTGTTCCACCTTCCGAAAGTAAGGATGGATGTTGACCATGTTGAAATAACCGCTAATGTGTTCACCGCCACTGTAGAAAGTCTACTAGGGATGTATGAAGTCTGAATACATTATGTCATAATACTGAATTTAGTCGAATGTGAAGTCTTTCATGAAGTAGAAATCATACCTATAGGACCCCCTAATGTCTTACTGATGATGGTTATAGGATGGTTATATCCTTAAGGTATCTACCATCAATTTTCATATTTTGCTACTCTTTTGAAAATCTGTATATAATATGGCCATAGTATACCCACGAGAGCTTAGTTAGTTTAACCTATATTTTTGGTTTTATGATAAACTATAAGTTAATCTAACTTTTTGGTATGCCTTTGCCCTCATGAGGATGTATAGGGTAGTATAGGGGATGACTCATAGTTTTCGTTAAATGTCTATTTTTTGAAAACTTGATAGAAAATCGTTGACATTAATGTTCTAAGAGGCATGTACTTTATTTGGACAATGCTCTTGTATATTATAAAAATATGTTTATATCTCAATGTATTTCCATTTCTCTACAAGTTTATGATATTTCGACTAACTAAATGAGTTTACATAGATATGATTAGAAAATTTTGATGGAAATACGAGTAGATTTGGATAATATAAACAGGTTAAAGACTGGTGATATCAATCATGAATTGATATTCACGCTGGTAATAACTAGGGTTTTGGGTCATGACATCTAGTTGAATTGTCAATATATCTCACAAACACAAGGCCAAATATAGTGCATGTAGTCATTTGCATTTCTAGATACATTAACAAGCCCAGCAAGGCACATTTCTCTATTGCGAAAAGAATTTTAAGACATGTCCAAGGCATGAAGATGTTTGCATCTTGTACAAATCAGAGCATGATTCAAATTTAATTGACTACACCAATAGTAATTGGGCTAGCACTATCGATGATCACAAGAGCACAAGTGAATATCTATTTCTTCTAGGATTCAAAGTAATCTTATGGGTATTAAGGAAATAGAAGAACGTAACACTTTCATTGACAAAAATGGAATATATGGCAGGAATAAATGCATTAACAGAAGCGACATGGTTAAGAAGAATTTTGTAAGATTTGCAACAAAGCATTAGAACGCCAACAAAAATTTATTATAACAATATGTCTGCAATAGCCATGATAAAGAATCCAATATTTTATAGTCACACAAAGCACATCAAAATCTGAGATATATTCATTGAAGAGGAGATCAAATTTGAATTTTGTAAGATATTTTCACAAATTCAATTATGATTGAGAAATTTAACAAGTTTAAAGATATGCTTGGAATATAAGATTGTTCAAGATTATGGAAGAGTGTTAAAAATAGATAATCTTGAAAAATCTTGTTGTAAGTTGAGTAAAATATCATTGCTTGTAATCATTATCCTAGAATCTAAGAAAAATGGAAAAAGAAAAAATATCAATTAATTAATTGGTCAATCGAGATGTAAGTAGGTAGAGTAGATTAAAAACGTCCGAAGATGTCCAAGTCAAGTGGGTGAAGCACAATATGTATGTGTGAAGCGTTCAACGGAGTAGTTAGTAGTAGAAATAAACCTTCATTCAATGAAACTTGCTTTCCCTCTCTCCCATATATCTATCACACGCCACACACATCACTTACTAACCCACTAACCCTTACACTTGTACAGCACATTAATTTTGATGCGTATGAGTGCTAGCTTGACCGGTCAATTGGCGCTCGTTTATCCTGGCGCGCAATATTAACACCTCGTACTTTATCAACTAGCAATGGCTTGCAAGCATCCTTATGCGTCGAATGATCGGACTACCTTCGACTCTTCTTATAAATAGCACCTTCATTCTCACAACACTTCACTCTCTTACCCCAAACTGACTTTACCATCAAACTTCACCTTTGCTTGTTTCCTTCTTGCAGGTTGTTAGATACACCTATTAAACGGATCAGTCCATTAGGACTGCTTATAACTGGTTTGATCTCATTCCTAAACAATGGGACAATCAAAATGGTAGTATGAGTTTTAATTTAAGTGTTTCTTGCACTCCGTGGATCCATATAATTGTTTTCAAAAAAATCATTTTAAATTTTCTTTTTAATTTCTTAACTCAAAATAATAATTTTAAACTTAAAAGATTTTAAAATCACATATTTATATCCATTCTCAATGCTAAAAAATTTATAAATAATAAAAAACTCAAGCTTCATATAATAAATATTTCCATAATACATCAAATTCATATATAATCCATAAAGCACAAAATTACATATGTGAAAAAATATAAAAAGATATATAAATAAATGTATAATTATGTGTTATTAAGTAAATAAATATTTAAATAAGTAAAAAAATGTGATCCATAAATTGAATTTAAATAAGTTTAAATTTTAAAAAATCTTAATTTAAGAAGTTATAATCTGCATTTTTTTTTGAACTAACTGATTAGTCCACAAAAATGGAATTGTGAAGTTTTCACAATTATTAGAGAATGCCAACCAAGTATTATGAAGAATTGCTATGAACTAAAACAAATTTCACATTGCACACATAATAAAATTGATATTAATATAATGGAATAGAGATTTTTCCTTCGTATTTGGTTTTAATGAGTAGACTCTCTCAAAGAGTTGTAAAAGCATGGAGTAGCTTGAAGGTTAGCCCCTGTTTTTCTTCCAAAAGAAAAAAAAAGGTAAAATATGATTAGAATCAGGAGTGGACACAAGATTTTTTATGAATAGAGATTGGGTCTGTTCTCTAAAATGAAAAAATTTATAATTTAATATTAAATTTTTTACTTCCTTTTATTAGGATTCAATTTTAAATAATTATTTTAATTTAATTTTTATCAAATTTTTAATTTAATTATTTTATTTTATTTTTAATATTATAATATATATTAAAAAAAAATTAAATAGAGCTTGAGCTCTTATTAGACCTCACGTGGGTCGTCACTGGTTAAAATACTTTAATTGAAGTAGCAGTGAACAGAGGAGAGGATTCGACGCAATGGTATAAAAATATTTCTAATTTTATTATATTTTTAAAAATTTAAAAAATATTATTTTTATATTTTATTATAATATTAAAATATTTAATTAATAAAATTTGATATTTTCAGTAGATTCGAAATATTTTTCGGGGATGCATGTCATGTGTTGATATGTCAATGCAATGCACTTTGCTCTGTTTCCTCTCCCATGCTCCGTAATTGGCTGCTCTGTGGGTCCCATTGCCGAAAAGGATGGGGTCATTCCGGGTATTTCACTGACGGAAAAAAAAGGTCAGTAACGGCTATGCCGGCTGCCTTTGTTGGCGTGCGCCCACCGGATTACCTAAATACAGGGGTCTTCCGCCCGTGACTCTGCAGTCCAGACAGTCCTATATCACCATCTCAACTCCTAATTAATCAAATTAAATGTTACTTCTCCACAATATTTTAAAATATAAATAAATAAATTAAAATATTATATTATATTATATTATATATAGATAAAATATATTTTTCTCTTCAATATTAATAAAATGAATACATATTACAAAAGGTCTTCTCATATCTAAAGGATAAGATGTGGATCAGAATTGACCATGTTGGATTATTGGTGGAATAATGGATTTGTGAAAATAACAGATGAATCAGACAACGTAGCCATCTCTTAACTTTCTCAGTTAATACAATTTGGCATTTCACGAACAAAACGTTCAAATGGCATTCTTGTTATTTTTAAGAACCCCAAGTCCATTTGCCAACTTCCTTCCTTCCTTTGTCGAGGCAACTCTATCCGCTTCCTTTCTCTGTAACTGGCTATTCCGGTCACCAAGTCGCCTTCGTCTTTTTCATTCCATATTTATTCTGCAACTAAACAAAATCTCTGCTTAAAACACCGTTACAGAGTCAAACTTCTGAGACTGAGATGGACATGGACTCAGTATTCACTGTTTCAATCAACTGAATTCGTAATCTACAAAACCACCATGTATTCCCGTTTTGCCCCTCCTTTCTCTCTCAATTTCCCAATCTATGCCACCCTCAGAAAACCCAACCTCATCGGCGCCAACCATACCTCTGCACGTTTCTGCTCCCGATAAGCTCATTCATCATCCACCCTCATTGATTCATTTTACCTAGAATCGAATAATTGCAGCCTTTTTTTTTTAATAATTAATTTCCTTGAAGTTTTGAAAATTTTTTATCTGAAAGGTGCATAATCAGCTTTCATGGAGCCTACTACAGGCAAACCTGGCTTTGTCAGGAACGTTTTGGTGCGGTTGTTGTTGTTCGGCGTTTTCGTCATAGTTGTGCGGTTTGCTTACGTCATAACCATCGTCGGCGAGTCCTGTAATGTAGGCGACTTCTGTTTCTTCTCCTTGCCGGAAAGTTTCAACTTAGTCATCCCCGGAGCTGGAGCTTTGGCAGTGGCTTCCAACCACGCCATTCGGTCCACCGCCGTCTCAAGGGCGGCGCCGCCTGAGCTCTATACGAGCAAGGATTGGATCAATGCCGTTCGTTTCTACTCCTCCGTTTTCCAAGATCTAATTTCTGAAGGCTACCTTTCGCCGGAATCGAAGTCGCTGTGCGTCGAGACGCCGACCGGGCACGACGTTTTCGCCTTGAAGGAAATCGGCGTGTCGGATTCGATTGGGATTTCGAGAAAGGCTTCAAAGCCTTTGGTGAAAGCGGGTCAGGCTCATAAGATACCCTTTGGCAAAAATCATTTTGACTTCATCTTCTCCGGCGAAGGTGGCCTCGAGAAATCGACAAAAGCTTCAGAATTTGCTTCTGAGATTGCTCGGACGCTGAAACCCGAAGGGTTTGTGGTGTTCCATATAAAGGCCAAAGATACGTATAGTTTCAATTCATTCCTTGATTTGTTTCATTGTTGCAAGTTAGTTAAATCTCATAATATAGATGGGTTTGATTCTTCTATGCCTTATATACGTGAAATTATTCTAAAAAAAGAGGTTGATTTTAGTTTCGGTCATGGAATTAAGAAAATTGATGGGGAAATTTCCAATGGAAAGTGTTCTGTTCCTGGGTATAAACTAGATATAATCAGGAATGCTGAGCCTTTAATTGAGAAGGAGCCACTGAAGCCATGGATTACTTTGAAGAGGAATATACAGAAAATTAAGTACCTTCCTTCCATGGTTGATATCAGTTTTAAGAAAAGGTATGTCTATGTGGATGTTGGAGCCAGAAGTTATGGCTCTAGCATTGGAAGTTGGTTCAAGAAACAATATCCAAAACAGAACAGGACCTTTCATGTGTATGCAATTGAGGCTGATAAAACTTTTCACCAAGAGTATGGATCGAAAAAGGGTGTGACTTTACTACCTTATGCTGCTTGGGTGAAGAACGAGACATTAACCTTTGAAATTCATCGTGATTTCGGTAAGGAAGTCGAAGTAAAAGGTAGAGGGATGGGAAGGATTCAACCTTTGAAGTCTTCGGGTAATTTTGATGTTGAAGTAGAGAAGATTCAAGGGTTTGATTTTGCGAAATGGCTGAAGAACACAGTCTCAAAGAACGATTTTGTTGTGATGAAAATGGATGTGGAAGGCACTGAATTTGATCTGATTCCGAGACTGTTTAAAACCGGAGCGATCTGTTTATTAGATGAAATTTTTCTCGAATGCCATTATAATAGGTGGCAGAGATGTTGTCCAGGGCAGAGGAGTGCAAAGTATGAGAAAACCTATGACCAATGCTTGGAGCTCTTCACTTCTCTTAGACGAAGTGGAATTCTTGTTCATCAATGGTGGTAAATTGGATGATAGGTGATGAAACTCAATACATCTTCTGGAACATTCTTGTTTTCCTTTTACCTTCCTTATCTTTCTTCCTCTTTGTTTATTCCTTTTACCCACCAGTAGAGAAGTTAGGCAGTGTTTCAAATTTCTTCTCTTGTAACAGTTACAAATGAAAAGGAAGTCTTCTAATTACATCAATGATATATGTTCCATAACTGAATTTTTTTTACTGGTGAAAGTAGTGATATTGGCATTGTATAGATATGCATAATATTGTCTACTGTTTCATTGTTCTTCATCAGAGTATTTGTATATTGCTTTGATATGAATGATAAAAATTGTTTGGCATCTCAACTCAAAATTCACCAACTTCTTGTCAGTTAAGAGGGTGGCAGTTATCTTTAATGTTCAGGACAGTATAATTTGTTCACAGCGAAGCCTAGAAGATAGTATTGATATGTAAGACTTGAAAGCAGAGGATTCAACCTATTGAAAATATTAGCTAAGAGGAAATAACTCAAGATTTCCTTTGTGACATTCTAGAGGCTGACACAATCAACTTCAGTTTTTTTCCTCCGATGATGATACGTAGCATTTCCTTTCTATCTTGTTTTCTTCGCCCTTTTGTTGTTTTTAGGTACTTCTTTGCAGTTTATGACGATATGGTCTGAGTCTCAGTTTATTTTCTGGTCCTGATGGCCAATTCACAAATATACTTGGTGCTCTCGTCATGGTTTTAAATAGTTTTTGGCTGACTTTCAGCCATTTACTGCAAGTAATGTCCAGAAATTCTGCTTCCTACTAATTAGTGATGGGAAAGCAGGGGCCATTATATAACCCCACGTCGCCAGACTCTGTACAAGTGTAACTATTCCAGTGATAATAGCTGTTAGAATTCGATTCCTTCCGCCTATGCCAAAAAAGAGAATTCTGTATTGTAATAATAGCATATAGTGTCACCCAATATCAGCATCTTTACATCAGAATTTGTATGCAATTACTTTATAAGCCATTGTCTTCTCTGTAAATTCAGGAGCTGACTTCAGTTTCGTATGATTTCTGATAATCTGCTCTTTTACGCTTCTGTAAAAGGCAAGCATTGAGGTTGAAGCGAAGCGCACTTTAGTATCAGATTTGTATCTTGAGAATGCTTTTTCCTCTTTGCTGCTTTTTGTTCTTGATTGCAAGGATGGGAAGATAGATTCCAAGACTTTTCACTGTAGCTACAGTAATTGTGTGTGGGGTTGTTGGAAAAGGTTTTGGTAGTTGGATAAAGACTAACTTGGTGCATGAGGAAAGGATCCCTTATGTCCTATTAATTAGTCACGGCAAGAACAATGAACAAACTTGTGAATTATGAGTTGCAAGCCAGCTGGATACTCAGTATCCATTTCCATATTAATATCAAGCACAGGGTGAGCATACAAAATGAAGAAACAGTTTTTTTATTTTGGAAGGGGTGGGGGTTATTTTAATTTCTTTAATTTTAATAATTATAAATTTTATAGAAATTAAATAAAATTATAAAAAGTAGCAAAATAATTAAATTAAGTTCTATCACATATGTAACAAATAAAGCTTATTTAATCATAGTAAAATTACTGACATCTCACAACAAATGTGATAAAGGTTACTCTCAATAGATGGTAAAATTGTTAAAATTCTTGCACAAAGCCAAGGCATTCGACGAGTCAAAAAAGAAGAAAGCGCAATTGTTGGGAATTAACTTTGCTTTTGTAGGTATATCTCTGGACAAGGTTTGGTCCCGTATCTTGGCTTGGTGGGTTATGGGAATGAGGGCTGTTCTGCCTTTTGCGGTTCACAATTCTATGCTTTCTTACATTATCACCATGATTTCTCTTCATCTATCACATTGTTATGTGCTGCATTCAACCAAAAAATAACAACAATAATAAATATGAAAAATACATTTAATTTTCCGTGTCTTTGTACATTAGTCAATTCTACATGTGCACATTGAATGATAATTCAATAGAAAAAATGAGCATTAATCAATCCAAAACCAAGTAAAAGAATTCAATTTCTCTTCTAGGCGGTATTTGAATCTCAGTTTAAAGTCATTTTCGTAAAATGTTACGTGATCTAATTAAATATTGTCATCCATTTGCGATCTAGTTATTTATGTAAAAGGCTCTTATTTTCTTTTCCTAACCAAAAAAATTCACTAAATGCTTTAGAGAAAGCTTTCCAATTTGATTTTCTGTTTTTGGTGGGGACCCTTTTTTGGCCAATTTTCTTCATTGATTAAGCTATCTATCTTTCTAACTACCTGTGGAAAACAATGCATACATTCATTAATAAAAGAGTCGTATCAATAGCAGCGCAAGTGATTATCAAATGAAGTGCTGTAACATCAGAGACTATAATGACCAAACTTCCGCGTCACATTCTATTTGCATGCCATGATAACTTTTCTAGCTAACTGACTCCTTTAGACACATACAGAGAGATAAATGCAAAATCATTAAAATAAGTAGGAAAATATAATTTGCTTGTATATAAGTGTCGCATCCCGATCGATGGAATATGATTGACATAGAAAGTCACAATCAGAAAACCCCTTACAAGTCTTACAATATAAATAACGTACCCTCAACTTATTATTTTATCAATCTATGACAAAATATTTATATATTAAATTCTAATAAAAATTCAATACAATTTTCTCTGTTTTTTGGATACTTGACCTCAAGGCCTATACAATACAAGGGCTAGACAACCGTCACAACCTGTATAATAACAAAATAAAATGCAGTTGCCCAGACTATACAATCTATATCCTACTAGACATCCAACAGTCATACACAACACATGCATATACAATCCTACCAACTGTCATTTATTTTCCACCATTATATACCTTTATTTTCCGCAGGGAAGATCCATTCAATCCAAGAGCAGATCCCGTATCAGTGTAGGGTGGAGGGTGGTAGGAGAATCTTGGGCTGTGAAAAACATGAAAAAAAAAAAGGAGTGAGTTTTATAGAAACTCAGTGAGTAAATAATCTCATGATCATCCAAGAATTCCATTTAAAAACTATATTCGAAAGTATATATATATATATATATATATGGTTGTGAAAATATGCTTTCACAACAAATTTGGAAGCTTCATCCATTAAGATAATTAAACAATTGTAATATGATATTTAATAGGATAAAATATACAAAAATACATGATACTATGAAAAATATCTATCACGATGTGAACATAAGAAAATATTCAATAAGTTTTACAAGATATAATAACGCATATACAAAACAACCAACTGGAACTACAATGGACAAATTCTCAAAGATAATCATATATCATAAATATAACTCCATCACAGCACTCCAATCCATCCATCTTGCTTGTAAACATCATCATAACCCATCCATCTTTCCTATATCCATCCATCTCGCCTATAAATATCATTATATTCCATCCATCTCGCCTATAAGATGTATTATTCACAAGTACACTTGAGAGTTATTAATAAATTTCTCAATGGGTCTAGTATCTTAAATTAATAATCTAAAAATATCATATAACATGAAAATACTATTTCTGGTAAGCAACATTTGTCAAAACATACATAAACTAACTGATGCGATTTTCATATCCAGTCATCATATAGATAAGTAGTATCTTCAATTTCAATAATATAAAGTAAGATGAAAATTGTTATGAGCAAAATCCGATCTTACTTAATGGAAAGGCAAGAGCCCAATGAAGACCGAGAACCAGTTAAAGATAGCCTAACTTGCCAAAGTAGCTCACCTCACTGGAAGAAAGGCAGCAACGACCCCGAGCCAAGTGTCTTAGCTTGCAAGACCATGCGCATTGTCCAGCTAAAAGATCAGCAAGATAAAATGATATATAGACCTACATCAGGTCTCAAATCTAGCAGACATAAGGGGCCCGCCCACATAAAACAATCTACAAGAGCCAGTTTGTAAGAGATTATTGTCTTGTACATTTAATGTTTGTAATGATGTATTTGTAACATGTAAAATTATAATTATAACTTTCTTCCTTCTATAAATAGGAGGAGGAAGACCATTGTAGAATAGGCTGAAACCAATATACTAATACTCTATAGAATTCACTTCTCATTAATAAAAGTCATCATGGACATAGGGACCAATACTGCCTAGTTTTAGCCGAGTCATGTTAAGAATACTGCATTTCATTGCTTTTCTTCCTTTCCACCATCTTCATCATCTCCTCTGTTTCTCACTTTGTTCACCAAAAAGCAATTCGGGGATAAAAAGACTGCATCGATTGACTGGAATCTGGTAGAACTAGATTTCACCGTCAACAAAAATGCATCATTTAATCACGCAAACCATTTCATGATCACATATAACATATAAATATACTTTTAAAACAACTTTAATTTATAGAAAAATCCCATTATTTAAAAGGATTAATAATATTCCTAATAAAATTATTTTATATTTATACATGGAATCATTGAGTGAGGAAGATTATCCACTCACCTTAGAAAATTCTTAGAAAACTAAGTCAGCTAAAACTCTAGAAATTTGTCGTTGGTGTGCTCAATTCGTTAAAGGGAATTTATTTGAAGCTGAATGAACAATAATATTTTAGCATACCTTAACTCTGAGGGTTAGAGTTTTAGGTAAACCATCTTAAAAAACTAATATAGGTAAGTTATAAAATAAATCTTTTGCTCTAAGATTACTCATCACCCTTCAAAGTGCAAGTGGGGAGCTCGACCGAAGTTGGATCGCCATCGGTGTGCTGATGTAAGTGCTGGCTGAAGGAGAGAGAGAAAAAGAGCAAAACTTGCCAGAAAAAGGAAGAAATCTTCTACTGAGCTAGGTTAAGGATGAAAGAACGTTGAGAAACTGGAAAAGAAAAGCATGAAAGCTGAAGCTCGCTAGACCAAGAAGAGCCGAAGAAGTAGGCCGACAATAGAAGCAGAAGATGACATGAACAGGGGAGAAAAATCGCTGGCTGATCGATAAAGAAGAGGACGCTGGAAGGAGGAGCTCATTGGTCAGAGCACTTTGGCTGGTGATAGAACGGTGGGCTGCATCAGATAAAGAAGACAGCGGTGCAGGAAAGCTTTGGAAGAGAGAGAAAATTTTAGGAAAAATCTGGAGGAAGAAGCCGGCCTGGAAAATTATGTACATAAAAGGAAATAGGGCAAATTGCAGTTTGACCCCATGACTTTTCATCGACTTCAAATAGATCCTTCTAAAAAATAAGAAATTACATTATGACCCCAACGAAATTATAAAATCTTCACTTTGGTCCCTCAGTAACATTTTTTTTAAAGTATTACAAATTCCCCCTCCCATCAAAAGAATTTGTCCTTGAATTATAGGAACATAGTCATAAGGAGTGAAGGTCCATACCAACACATCACTTAAACAATTGGGGGTATCTATACATCATAAGGGACTTGCGCTCCTAATTCATTTCCTTTTCCCATGATTCTCCCATAGAACCACGTATCATTCTAACAGGATTCTTTTCCTCGTTGCTGTTCTTTAAAGCAAGATTGCCATGCTCAAGTTCCCAATCTTCAAGTCCCTTATCAATGTTCATAACATTTCCCCTCACCTAGTGTACATCATGATATCAAGCCAAGCACAACTACCCTGTCTAATGCAATATCCATCACATTGAAATTTCTTTTCAACTCAAGCTAGCAACCATAGCCTACGCAGGATAACGTAACAACAGTTCAGCTCATATAGGGCATCTTTGTTCGTGAGGTTGGTTAAGGTTAGGGAAGTTTGATGCACTGATCATCTAGGAATCCCAGTAGGATGGTGGTTTATGATTGATCTCAGACAGCAACGCTGCTGGTGAGAAGAAAGGACTTGCGAAACTCTTTAGCACTTATTTATAGTCCCATGGGAAGCCGTTAAATAGGTGACCAAAATAGGGTAACCAAGAATCATAGTTTGGGATGTATTACAGCTAGCAAGACTAGTTGGAGTAGTTGGGTGCAGCTCTAGCATAACTGCTAAGGGAGAAAAGCTCACTTCGACAATGGAAGCCTAAGATTTTGGGTAACACCAAGTGCTTGGGTGAGTGTTCTACAACAGGACTGAATGACTAAACAGTTGGGCACTCATGTTCCTCAACCTGAATGAGCTAATCAATAAGCAACTTCATCCAGTTGAACAAGAATGACTGACTAGAAAAGAAAACTAGCCGAAGAAGTCAGTCTTCCCAAAAAAGAAGGAAGTAGCCAAACGGAGCAGAGCAAGACCACATGGTCTGAGTAGGGTAGATTTCCACTACCTTGCCCTGACAAGCATATCTAGCCTAAACATTATTTTCTACTCTTTTCACATTAGCATCTGCCATCCTTTTTGATAATTTATCATCTATACAGATAGGTTGGGTTAATCCATATTCCTATTCTCCTTAAAAGAGATTCCTGGGACCTGTGGGTTATTGGCCTGCCACACTTCCGCTGTGCCACTCTGATTGTTAAACCAATTCATCCATAAGACCACCTATAACTCTCTATAAGTCTATAGCCCACGTTGGGGCATATGAAGTAGAAAGTCCCATGAAGCTCTAGATGTGGAGGGAACCTCTAATTCAGGTTAGGAAATTCTTGGTTGTACTTCCGGCTCGTGCAACCCTACCTCAACCTCTAGCACGGCCTTGGCCCCTAGGTCTACCTTAAGGACAAGGTATAGGTTGGGAAGAAGATTAGGGTTCATGGGAAGCTCTCTTGGATGCTTCTTCCACTCGGTATGTAGAGCGAGTCGAGTATCGAGTCTTAGGTGACATTTTCTTATTATCAAATAGGAAGATTCATTTTAGGTAGGATACACATACGTAGGATTGGAAATTTAGGAAATATAGAGATTATCAATGTAGATTCATGGTGTGGGCATCAGCATATCCTTATTTATGTGTCATGCTCCATGGTGCACTAACATAAACTCAGTATGCCTATCCCGTCATAGTAGATGGAGACCTCTATCATGTACCTAAACCCTAGATTAGACTCTGATACCAACTTTATCATGCCCCGATCTACGAAATGTGACTAGCACAGAAGGTTATTATCAGGAAAGCCCTTCCATTAGAAAATCTCCTACAAGCCTTACAATGCAAATAACGTACCCTCGACTTACTATTTCATCAATTCACGATGAAATATTTATATATTAAATTCTAATAAAAATTCGATAGAGTTTCCTCTATTTTCTGGACATTTGGCCTTAAGGTCTATACAACACAAGGGCTACATGCCTGTCACAAGCTATATAATAATAAAATAAAATACAGTAGCCCAGACTATACAATCCATATCTTATTAGGTATTCAGCAATCATACACAATACATACATATACAATCCTACCAACTGCCATTTATTTTCTACCATTATATACCTTTATTCTCCATGATCGCGCGTGTCAAGGCCGATCGAATTAGAAATTTATAAACTGAAGCTACCTAAACTAACTTGTAGCATAGGCAACCCAAGTCGAACCCAAGGACCATTTCAAGATGATAATATCAATGATATTAGGAGCTAAATTAGGGGGGGTTGGCAGAAAACTAACATAACAGAAATTACAATAAAACAGAAACTAAAACTATAACAAACAACAACATGCAACCAGCCAAGGAAACTAACTAACTTGAGATCAATGCATCCTAGATCACTAAATATTCATTTAATTTTCAATAATCATAGTAAGAAGCCTTGGAATGATTAATGAACCTATCCTAAGTAGTCAAGATTCAGCCAAGAAGCAAACACATCAAAAGCTCAATGCATTA
>JANHAO010011253.1:0-17099 GCA_026873985.1 Saraca asoca | reverse complement strand
TCTTTTGAACTCTTATACTTATTTGTAAACTGTATAAACATTTTAAACACAATCACTAATATTAAGTTCTCTTTTATCATGCCAGCGTCACTCATAGTCTGCATGCAATCAACATACCACGAACTTTATGAAAGATTTCGTATCTCATGCCGACCGAGATGTTTGATCCAATCAAAACCCCCTCCTAGAATTAGATCTCAGAAAAGAATTGATGAACACTTAGCTAGTTGAGCTGCGGGCTCGCTAAGGCATAGAGATGCTAAAAAAATACTTAATAATTTTGGTCACAAGATTGTCTTAACCACAAAATCAGTCACCCTTTATTTTGGGCACAAGATCGCCTTGAGCACAAGATCGCTCACCTCTTTGCTTTGCAGCTCTCATGCGAACCAATTAAGTTGCAGCTTTCATGCACATTTATCTATTTGGGCATAAGATCACCCTGAGCACAAGATCGCTCACCTCTTTGCTTCGTAGCTCTCATGCGAACTCAATTAAGTTACAATTTTCATGCACACTTATCTATTTAGGCACAAGATCACCCTGAGCACAAGATCATTTACCTCTTTGCTTCGTAGCTCTTATGCGAACTCAATTAAGTTGCAGCTTTCATGCACACTTATCTATTTGGGCACAAGATCGCCTCGAGCACAAGATCGTCACCTCTTTGCTTTATAGCTCTCATGCAAACTTAATTAAGTTATAGCTTTCATGCATACTTATCTATATGGGCACAAGATTGGCCCGAGCACGAGGATCAGCCTAAGTATGAAGCCATCCCAATTCGTAACTTATGTCATCTTCTGACTATGCACAGGTCACACAGATGATTCAAACCAGTGCAATTACGAAAGAAAGCAAGAACAAACAGAAAATCGTAAAAAAAAAAGAGAGAGGCAAATTTATTCATTAAAAGACCTCAACAAGGTATATTTACATTAGAAAAGCTCTGGATGCAAAACAAGGCGAAATACATTAGAGAACCTTAAGTACAAGCTAGTTGAAGAGTAAAAGAAGCCCCCACAAAAAAAAAAAAAAGAGAAAGGAGAGAGGAGAGGGGAAAAGGCCAACCATGGATGGCTGTGTTTTAAGATCAGCATGCCATAAATTTTCTTCTTCTCATGCACAATCGGTAGCAGTGCTACATCCCTTACACCTCGACCACCTGTACTTCCTGAAGAATGCACGTCAAGAAGCACCAGGGGCA
Organism: Saraca asoca; assembly: GCA_026873985.1. NCBI lineage: Eukaryota > Viridiplantae > Streptophyta > Magnoliopsida > Fabales > Fabaceae > Saraca > Saraca asoca. Next base: position 15,892 of record JANHAO010011253.1, on the reverse strand, counting down.
TGACTGGCCAAAGAATTGCCTCACAGCAAAGCCGAGAGGACATAGTCTGGGATACATGTGGGAATGCCTCACGTTACCGGTGAAGACGAATCCTCTGAAACACATATGCAGCAGACCATACACGCCTCCAAAAAGGGCCATAACTTTAGTGGTGGTTTGTCAGGATGCTCCATGTTTGGCTCGGTGTGGCAAAGCCAAAAGAATTACCTTCCTCTATATAGGGTCAGGGCTCGACTCATCGTAGGGTCCAGATTCATCCCCCCAACCACCCGTATTAATGGCCTTAGAAAAGACTCAACCAGAGTGGCCATAATTACCGGATATGCGTTACCAGAAACGAGATCTGGGAAAATGAAGTGATAGTTTTGGAAAAAGGACTTTGACCGACTGGGAATCAAAAGATCTCAACTCCCAGCTCGCTGTGCAAGCTGAGGGTTGGGGGGCTAATGTTGTATACGAAAATTAGCCCTGAAGGAAGTAATAGACTCGAGCTCGCCATAGGATAGAGACCATCGGGTTCGGTAGGAGCTCGCTGGCCCCATTTATAGCAGCACTAAGCTCGCCACCTTGCTACTTCACTAATGCCCTGAGTCTGGAATCCCAGCGCAGAGGTATTGGACTTTTTGCATAGCAGAGACAACACCAGGCAACGGCTATAAGCTAAAGTCTATAATTGACAGGAGGGCTCCACCTCCACAGTCTATGCTCTAAAGCAGTAGGATTGTAGCATGCAATTGTCCTTTCCACTTATTATTTATGTAAACACAACTGTAGCTTGTAATTAATGCATGTACCGCTTCTCGTTCTATAAATAGGAAAACCTTGTAAGAAGAAGGGGAGAGACCAATTCTATGTGCAGAAACCCTGCCAAAACAAGGGGCAAATTGTAATCTTGCAAATAAATAACATTCTCCGTGGACGTAGGGTCCAAGAAGATTTAGATTTAGCCGAACCACGTTAAACTCTATGACTTCATCCCTAGTCTTTCTTTTATCTTTACTTATTTTGCTGCTTTGTTAGGCTTGAACTGAATACAGGCTTGAGATCCCTTAAGAACCCCACCGTTGGCTGGAGTTTAGAGTACAACCAAAATTCGACGTCAACAAAAAAGTACATAAGAATGGCAAAAAAGGTTCATTCATTAGAAAGCGTTAATGAGGTATGTTTACATCAAGAAAATCAAAATACAAGGTAATCTAGCTTATATATTGGAAAAAAGATTAACTCCCTGGGGAAGCGCCCCAATCTGCAAAAAGGCTGGTGAACATGCTTGATTTCAACTCTTTCCCTTGCCGCTTTTCTTAGTTTAGAACCTCTCTATCTAGTACAGAAGAATCAAAGCAAAAGGACCGGAGCAGTTAGAAAAGATTATCCCTTGGCATTATCGGGAGGAAATAATCTAAGATCTATGTGATATCTTTCTCCATCCTCAAAGAAGGATTGCTCTCGAAGGCTTTTATATAGTAGACCATGCACACCCACTGGAAAGACAGAACACTAGGTGTATGGGGCACTCGTCTGAGGTTCCCATCAGACTTCTCTATGTACGAGGAAGGAAGACTTCCTCTATCTTAAATAAGAGTAGTTCTAGTCTCATTGGAGAGCTCGAAAGAACTCCCAACCACTTTCATTTATTACCTCAAAAGAAAACAAGATGGACTCATCAATGAGTATGAGACATGTATATCATGAGGTATGGCCTAAATTATATGAAATGATGACTGACTGAAGACTCTGACTACATGATAACTTATAAGGGAGGCCCTTTGCCAGAGAAACTGTCTAACTCCCAGCCCGCAAAGGAAGCTGAGAGTTGGGGGGCTTATATTATAGGCGTTTCCCAATTTTGCAAAATGAGCTGGCGAAGACCCAGACTAAAAGAGAGAAGTCTCAATTTGCTAAGGGAGAAGGCCCAACTTGAATAAGCGGCTTGCTATGTGTGAGCTCATGTTACTAAGTAGAGATTGTCCGTGCTGAGGGCAAGCAGTGATCCTGAGCTTAGAGTCTTAGCTCATGAGATGAGGCACATTGCCTAGATGAGAAGTTCAGCAAAATGAAGCAACAGACATGCCCAGATCAAGTCTTAAATTTAGCAGACAAGGGTCTCACCCACAGAAAGTAACTTGCAGAAGCCAATTTGCAGGAGTTCATTCTGTCTTGTACAATAAATGCTTGATGTAATATTTTTACAACATGTAAAGTTACTATTGTAACCTCCCCTCCTCTATAAATAGAAGAAAAGAGATCATTGTAGGGGGGATGGAGATAGCTATATTGAAGCTTTGTAAAAGTTTACTCAAAGGCAATAACATTACCGTAGATGTAGGGGCCAATACTGCTCAATTTTGGCAAAATCACGTTAAATGCTCTATGTTTTCTGAAGGTCTTGTATTTCATATTTTCTATATTAGTAACCAAATTATAGTTTAAGTTCTAGAAGAACCTCTTCAGTTGGCTGGATTCTGGTAGAACTAAAATCCACTGTCAACAAATGTCAACTTTTAACAAGAATTGATATAAATGGACAAAAATAATTCAAAAAAATTCAATGCAAGTATGTAATATTGAATGATAGTAGTGCTTTTGTAACTATATTGAAAATTAATATGTTAGTTATCATAAAAAAGCTGATGTATAAACAAGAGTAAAAAATACTTAAAAAAATTAATGGTTATATTATTATGAAGTGATATTATTTTCGTAAATATGTTGAAAATTAATATGTTAATTTTGTATATGTCAATTTTCTTAAAAAATTGATATATAAACTTTAAAATGTTAGTTTTTTATAAGAAACTAATGTAAATGCATGACAATAGACATCGGTTCCTTTTTATTAATCAACGTCTAAAGTCTACGCACAATATGCAAGTTCATTCTCCTGACTCTTATCCTGCTTTTTCCTATCTAAAACATTTATCTAAAATCATTCTCAAACCCTTGTTGCATTTGTCTTAACTATGTTTAATCTTTGCATTTCAAATCCATCATTAATTAGGGTAGGAAACTTCATTCTTCTGACATCATTTTCTTTTCTTTGTTATTAAGTTATATTTTATTGGCTTTGTACTTTGTTGATGGTTTATAGTTTAGTGTTTAGGTTTTTTTTTCTTTTTTGTTTCTTAGTTTATTTATCAAAAATGATTTAGGTTAGGGTTTAGTTTTTGACTATGGTTCTTGGTTATTATGAGGTAGCAATCGATAATCATGCCCTATTTTCTTACATTAGCCTTGTAATATATACTTATTATTTATGTGTGATAAAATTTTATACTTACCTCCTTTATTTATATGTGATAAAATTATACACACTTTTATAGCTTTATTGCATAAAAACCAAAGGATTATGATTAAGTTTAATTTTAAAAAAGACAATTTCAGGTTCATTGTGATTAAGTACATATTATTGATATTGATGTTGTATCTAAGCACATATATTTATACTACCTAATGTTGCAAATATTTAGAGTATGGAAAATTTAAGCATATATTGTTGATATTGAAAAGCCAAAACCTCAATTGAGCTCAAATAGACTTAGAGTGATATTTATTTATCCTGATATAATTATGGTTTCCTAAGATACTACTTAATCTTTGTTTTGATACAATAATGACATACTCCCTGAATTATTATTTTGTGAGGTTAACTTCTTTTTCTTTTGTCCTTTTAAACATGCATATGGATACTTCTCAACATAGTGGTCATAGTGACAAGAGTACAAGTGGTGCTACATTTATGAATGAGATGATGCTAATGTGTAGTGAACGAGAGAAGATGAAAGTTGAATTCAATGCCAAAGGTCAGGCAAATGGGGTTGGTTCATCCAAATATAAGAGCTACATTGGAATGTTGGCACACACTAAAATACCAATCAATATTAAATAGTGGAAACAAGTATCACAGGACATAAAGGAGAACATTTGGTAGGATGTTTTGGTATATATTACTTATTTCCAATTTGTGTTTATGATATATATAACTATCTTCTTAGAATAATTGTATATAATTATATTCCATGTGTGTGTTGTCTTGTAGACCACTTTTGATGTTGATGTGGAGAGGAGAAAAGAAGTCATAAAGCTTGTGGGGGAGCGATGGAAGGACTTTAAAACCTAGTTGACAAGGGATTACATCACCATTGGGAGGAAGGATGATGAAAACCCCTTAAGAAATATAACTTCTTTGATTAAAAGGTGTGAGATGATTTTGTGGAGCAATGCCAGTTTGAGGCTTTTCTAGTAAATTTGCCCATATTATCTTATATTTTTTTCAACTATTATAAGTACTTTGATAATCCTATTAACTATTTTTTTTGTCAATAGGGTATGAGTTTAGCCAATAGGGAGAGAGAAGCAAAAAATAAGTAAAAACATAGGCTATCTCATGGAGGATACATGAAGCTAGAGCAAGCTCTGGTGAAAGAAAAGCTTGCCGAACAACGAGCTTCTTAGTCTAATTCACCAATTTCTTCCACATCTCGATATGAATTATGGAAGAGAGCATGGGTCAACACAAATGATGAATATACGACCAAAAAAGTTAATTTGGAAGTGTTAATTGCTTAAGTAATTAAAATTGCACATAATTATAAATGCTAAGTGCTAATATATATTCTCGATTGTATGTCATAGGATTCTTTTGTGCAGCAATTAACCCAAGGAGAATTTGTTCCATTTAGAAGGATGGACATATTGACAGTTGTGTTAGGAATTCAAGGGAATTCCTATCGTGTTAGGGGGTTTGGAGGAAGAGTGGGTCTTAAGGCTTGTTTTAGAGGATAATCAAAGCATCATTGATGATCATCACTTTTTGTGGAGGATCTTCTTACAGAGATTATTGTTCGAGTGACACAGAAAGTGAGAGAGGAGATTAGGGCCAAATGGAAAAACTTTTTGAGTAGAAGATGGTGGCCTACCTTCAAAAGATAGGCATACAACCACTTATTGACCAGAGGTTGGTAGATAATGAGGTAGAGATGAACCCTTCTAAGCCAGTGGCCTAGGAAACCCTGACCCATTCGTAGAGTTACCGAAGCTAAATGACTATCACTAAGAGCTTAAAGTTCCTATATTATGTAAGTAATTTATAATATTTTCTATGAAAAATAACATTATAGCTTTTTCAATTAAATTTTTTGTCTATATAGGAAGGAGCCAAATGTCAGCTCATTTTGGTGCTTGAGGATTGTATAGTGGTGTATGGGAGGGTTTTCTATAGCTGCATCCTTTGTTGCTAAGAACTACTAAGCGATCAAGTGAAGGTCAACATTGACACCCCACTGGATCAGACTGCAAAACTACTGATGCCAATAGATGAATTTGAGACAACAGGCCAAGAGATTGGGACTCACATCACATGGTTGAAGAGTGTGATCACTTTGGCTATAAAGGCATCATATTCTATTTAATAAGTACTCTTTTTGAAAGATCCAATTTTACTATATTTCTAATATCTAAATTTCATAATTTTATGGTTATCAATTAGGCATCTCACTAAGATAGGAGTGACCAGAAGGGGGAATGAGGTCAGGGAGGTTGAGAGTAAGCAAACAAAGGAATCAATGACTTAACTAATTCAGCCAAGGCAGTCCCAAGGATGCTTACTGTGGAACCAAGCAAATTAACTCTTCCTTACAAAAGGTTATTTGCTATGGCTAAAAATATGACCAATGATGATTTTTTCCAAATTCATATGGATGCCAGGGTCGTGGTAAAGAATATGAAATTTTCATGACCAAAGACGACATCTTGCAATTCTTAGCCATGGAAGTGATTAATATATCTTGTATCCATCTTTTTAAAAGTGAGTTTACTTTTAACTTTTAATTCATAATTTTATTTATATTATACAGTTCAAAGTATTTTGTTTATCATTTCCTATATTTCCTTACAAAGGTTTTTACATCATGACTATGAGACTAAGGGATTGGATGCCTAAGACATCGGTAGGCTCCACCTTTTGCAAGAGGCCAGAATACATATTCATAATATTGAAAGAAAAGAAGCAATGTGTTCTTGCATTATTTATTGAGGTGTAAGTATCTAATTGTTATACTGGATAAACACTTAGTTTATTATGTTACTTATTTGATATTTTGTTATTATAAGCCTCATTGGATGCTATGCACAATTTATACAGAGAGAAATATGGTGTATTGGCTTGATCTGATAGGACATTTGTTGTGCGAGGATATCAAGAACTTAGTTGACTCATGAGTTAATTTATAAATTAAAATTTAGTTTTAGGATTTATATTATATATTATATCCTTTATTAATATACCGGTTTCTTGCACAAATTTGATTAAACAAATCTCTGAAGATTCATTTTTTCATGGGTGGCTATAGGTAAAAGCCTAACATAAAATGAATCAATGTAGAAGTAAACTTTTTTTGATAATCTTGAATACCTTTTTATAATAATCGAAGTAAAATTAAGAATTGAAATGGTTATTTGACTATATATTTGATTTGTTGTAGTGCTACTGTCAATAAGGAAATATGGAGTGTGGATACTTTGTACTAAGGTATATGAGTGACATAATCACTCAAATGAAGCAAGACCAAGATCTACAAAAGGTAATAAAATATTTCACTCTTATTGGTTTAACATTACTCTTATTAGTGGAATCTATTGGATACATAAAGACTATGATAGAATTTAATTTGCTCTTATTTGTTTAGCATTACCTTCAATTGTTTCTATGATTTTATTATTATTCTCATGTCTAAGCATGTAACTCAAATTAATGTTAATTTTGTATAAACTTGCAGTTTTTTTGAAGCAAATACCAGTCTTTACACTTAAGCAAAAATTGACCACATTCAAGATCAATGGGCTAAATTTCTTCTGCTCAATTCAGTTAAATAATTGTATAGAAACAAGGTGTAATGTAATTGCATAGAAATAAAGTGTAATGTATTGATTTGAATATTATTGTTTTGTAATGTATTGAATTTTTTTGTTGATCTAATAAAATATATATATGATTTTCGTTGGATGGATATTTTCTGTAAAAATATAAGTTGTAGTTGGTTTTTGTAAACATATGACTTGCAACAGGTTTCTATAAATGGAAAAGTCAAAATTATTAGATGTTTGTTTTTTTAAAGACAAGTTAAGAGAAATGATGTCAAATTTTTAACCAAAATCTATGTTCTTAATGCCTTAAACGTTGTTACAAATAAACCAATGTCATTAATTTCAAATTATTTTGTCTATTTATAAACAAAAAATATTTAATTTTTTGCGCTAGCCTTACTTGAATTATTTTGCCTAATTTTATTTATAAACAAAATTATTCTCCAATTATGAATTAATTTTTTGCATTCCTAATCAAATAGTTCTATTTTACTAAGACAACAAATTAATTCAAAATTTTAAATATTATTTAATTAGACAAAATAATTTAGAAAATAATTAGTCTTTGGAAAATTTATTTATGAAAATTGTAATATATTATCTGAAAAATAAAATGAACAAAACAATTCAAAATAAATGAGATGCTGTGTACAAAAAATACACATGTAAATGAAAATTAAGAAGTCAATTTTCTTGAAAAATACAACTGTTGTAGAAACTTGTGACGTCTATATTTTTATTAGTTATTGATGTATATGTCAGATATTTGACATTGGTTCTCACTAAAAAATTGATGTTGAAAGTTTGCCATTTAGAAATTTTTTTTATAGATCTGGTTGTCACTCACTCTCTTTTTGATTTTAAATCCTAGCTTTCTCCTTTTCAATCTTTGGCAATTCGAAGGTACTCTCCCTTTCACTCTCTTGTCGATCACAAAAGCCTAGCTCAGTATCACTTTCCTTCTCTCGATGGTTTGAACTGATCTTTTTCATCTCACTCTTTCTATTTCTAAGTAATAATTGCTTTTCTTTTTAAATTTTATGAATGATTAAGGTTGTGCGAATAAGATGAATTGTGTAATGATTATATTTAATTGTGTGCCTAGTTAATTTTTGATTTTGGATTGTACCAACTGGAAGATGTAAATGGTTTGTCAATGAGTGTGGAATATGTTAGGTGTGTATATGTGTGGCTATATTTGTAGCCATGGATTCATTTGAATTTTGAAGATACAACAATCACAATATCAACTGCTCAAATCCATCATGAACAAAATGAATCACAATAATATATTATGTAGAAAATTAAGTTGAAGTTTAAATTAGGTAGTTATGGATCGTAGGTGGATGTTTGCTGATTAATTGAGTAAAGATTTCACAAATTAGGTTGAGAAGTTTATTAGATTTGTTACTGATGAACATGTAGAAAATATTAATGAGCTGAATACATCCTTTGTGAGAGATGTTGTTGCATTAAGAGAAAGAAAACTAAGGAAATAAAATATCATTTATTTATTCATGCCATTGATAAAGGGTATATATAATGGATATGACATGATGAAATTCAATTCTCTAGTATGTCTAGTAATTATGAAGACAATGGATGGTACCAAAATGATGAAATTGATGTGGATTTGATTGATTGGAGGATATGGTACATGATGTTGTTGAAGATAATTTTATTGAGAGATCGCATATCCTTAAAAGCTTGTTAAGTGATGCAAAAAAGCCTTTGTATCTAGGTTGTACTAAATTTACATGATTATTTGCTGCATTAAGATTGCTTAACTTGAAAATGGGGAATGGGTGAAATGATAAGAGTTTTATGGCCTTACTTGAAGTGCTGAAATATATGCTTTTGAAAGGTAACGAACTTGCATATTATACTTATGAGGCCAAGAAAATTTTATACCCAATGGGTATGGAGTTGGAGTATAAAAAGATATATGCTTGCCTTAATGATTGTATATTTTATTGAAAGGAGTACAAAAGTTTACATAAGTGTCCAAAATATAAGGCATCATGTTACAAATTGAAGAAGATTAATGTCATGAAAAATAAAGGGGCTCTGACTAAGGTGATATGATATCTTCCAATAATATCAAGGTTTTGATGCATGTTTACTAATGTAAGAGATGCCATGAACTTAATTTGGCATGCAAACTGGATGATTTCTGATGACAAGCTTCGGCATTAGGTTAATTCTCCTTAATGGAAAGCACTTGATTCATTGTTCCCTAAATTTGGTAATGAAGCAAAAAAGCTTACGCTTGGACTTTGTACAAATGGAATGAACCCTCATGGTAACCTGAATAGCAAACATAGAACATAGGGAAGTACAAGGTATTAATTATAAGGAAACCTCTTTGTTAGTTGCCATGTTGAAGTCCATTCAGATTTTACTTACAATAGTTATATACCATGACTATGAGATTTGGCAAATAGATGTCAAAATAACTTTCCTTAATGGAAACTTGAAAGAAGATGATATAACCTAAGGGTTATGTCTTTAAGACTAAGCTTTATAAGGTGTGTAGGTTACATAGGTCCACATATAAACTCAAGAAAGCTTCATGAAGTTGGAACATCCATTTTGATAAAGTAATCAAATTGTTTACCTTCATCAAGAACGTTGATGAATGATGTGTGTACAAGAACGTTAGTAGAAGTACAGTCATCTTCCTATTACTATATATAGATGACATATTGCTTATAAAAAACAACATTCCCATGTTACAATCAATCAAGTTATGGATATCCAAAACATTCTCTATGAAGGATCTAAGAGAAATAAGCTACATTCTGGGTATGAAGATTTGTAGGGATAGATATAAAAGGTTATTTGGCATTTCCCAATCCACGCACATAGCAAAGTGCTAAAAAGGTTTAGCATTAATAGGTCTAAGAAAGGGTTCTTACCTATGTCTCATGGTGTTCACTTGTCTAGAAAATAATGTCCTAAGAAGGAAGATGAATGGAAACATATGAATGAGATTCCCTATGCTTTGGCAATAGGATCAATCATATACATCATGCTATGTATGCAGCCAAATGTCTCCTATACACTAAGTGTAGATATCAAGCCAATCTAGGCAAAAGTCATTAAAGTGTAGTTAAAATCATTCTTAAGTACTTGAGAAGAATGAAGGATATGCTCTTGGTATATATAGAGGAGACCCTGATTTGAGAACTAGAGGTTACACAAATGCAAGTTTTAGTCAGATCAAGATGATTACAAATCATAATCAAGATTTGTATTCACTTTTAATAGAGGTGTGATATATTGGAAAAGTTTCAAGTAAGATACCATGGCAAACTTTGTAATCGAAGTTGAATTCCTTGCTGCTTCAAAAGCAACAAAGGAGGTTGTTTAGAACTTAAGTATTAAATTTTGTTATAGGTTGGACTGTTCTGATAGATTGTCTCGATTTTTTACCCAAAAGTTAAGCTAGGAATCAAATTTTTGCCCATGATTAAAGCCACTGGAGAACTAAATCAAGGCCATTAGAAAACTAAGTGATAGACCTACAATTTATATGAAGAGACTCACATTCAGTTGTGTCTCTTTCTAACCTTAATCCACATCTCAAGTAGAGTTAATGTAGTGAGCTCATATAAAAGCTCATCTGAGCCTAATTGTAATTCATTATTTTATTAATTTTGTTTTCTCCATTTTGGTGAAAAGGAAGAGCTTTTTTAAAGCAAGAATATCAGCTTCTTTTAGGTCCTTTTTTCTCTTTAATTTTTGTTTTTATTTTTTCTTTACTTTAATATGTAGCTAAACTTCCATTTCAATCTAAGGGAAATTTTGCTTCAATTCTCTTGTTGATTGTGAGACTTGTTTCTATTGTTAATTTATTCCTAATTTGATTCTTTTAATTCTTTGTTTTAATATTGATTATTTCTTTGGATAATTGATTAAGATGACTAATTTTTTAATTATTCACAGTGATTTTCTACTAGATGAATTTCTATAGGCAATATTGTTATTTATGGTTGTTTGGCTTGGGAAGTAATAAGGTTTTTGATTTGCTACTATGTAAATCAACTTTCTTAGAGAATTTGGGGTAATTAGTTGATTTATTGTTGTGATAAATTGATTAATTAATCTTGGTATTTTCATTTGATAATGCTATTGGTGAATTTAATAAGGTGTTGGGCTTCTATCGATTTAGCAATAAGGGTTCACCGGGTGCTAGGCCTAATTAGCCAATTTAGAGATAAATTAGCAAAAATTATTTAGGTGTTTGGCATAATTAAATTCTTGGCTAAACAGTTAAAGAGAGAATGAAATCTTTGTCAATGATTAGTCACAAAATTGATTGCAAGTGCCATGGATTGAAGCTCTTCTTCTTAGATTTCCTTTTTCCTTTACTTTTAATTGCTTAGGTTATTACAGTTCATTTAATTTCTGTTTCTGATTAGATAATAACAAACTCCCCTGTTTCCTACTATTATTACATAGAAATTAATTACTAGTATCTATGGTTTGGCTTAGACTCACTAGTGTTATAGGCTCAGGTAGTTTAGTATTATCTTTATCGATCTTGATAGTTATCATTAACACATGCATTGCACTACTCAGTTCATTAATAATAAAAATTTATATCATAAACTTTAATATAAATGTATTTTATGATGAAAACTTAATTAAAAAAATAAAAACCATATCAAATAATGTTTAAAGTTGATATATAATTAATTAATTAAGTCAATTAACAAATAAGCTAGTCACACACTTTGTAGCTCAAGCTTTACTTATTTATAAATGAAATTAAATGTTAAATAAGTAAATGTTGACAATTAAAAATAAAAGAATAGGTTAAAAGATTTGCAAATTTGTGTACAAATGTTTGATGGTTCAAAAGGAACAACTTTTTAATCTACTACTTACTTTTAAGTTCAAAATGATAACTGGAGGGTTATTCATTAACAAATTTCTTTGCAATCCCTTTGACAATTTTCTTGCTTAATATTCTTATAGACTCAGGTAATCACATTTTCACAGGGCAAAAAAATCTCTAATTTCTATAACCTTGTCAACAAAGACTCTCTCTTAATCCTATGCTAGTACTTACAAGAACAAAATATCAAATAGAATGTTTATCTTAAATAGGTTGCAAGAATTTTAGACTTTCTCTTTAGATTAGATTTGTAAGTGAATAACACAAATACTTAGAGGATCTAACACTAAGAGAATTTTTTAGCTTGATATCATAAATATGGATGTTGCTCCTATTCTCTTCATGCTCCTATTTTGTCCTTTATAGACGAGGCATGAATATGACTGTTAAACACAATTGGAAGGGACAGGAGATATAATGTGATAGTTTCCAGCTATTTGTAGCATGTTTTGACTTAATCTCCAAGTTTTACCCTATATCTTGCTCTTTCATTGCAAATATGCACTTAGATGATGCAAAGAAGGGTCCACTTGCTTGTTCACTACCTGAGCTAAATATTATGAATTATTGGTAGTTGATTAACTAGCCGTGCTGTATGAATTATTAGTAGGAATTAGTTACAAGCCATTAGTCCTTGAAAATGTCAAGCAATGGAGATAGATTTCACAACTAAGAAACTTACTTTTATAATTACATATATTAGAATAGTAAATAGTAAATTGGCATAGAAAGATCATAACTCTTGTCGATATTCTATAAATAGAGATTGATGGTGTATATGGTTAGCTTAATGTGGTTTAATTATACGCAGTTGGTTAGGATTTGTGAAAATATTGGTAAAAATCCTATGTTCAATATTTTATATGAGAAGTTCTAATATTTTTAGTAGTAACACATGCTATTACATTGTCCAAATAAAAAATTTATTTATTAACTAATTAATTGTTCAAATAATTTCTTAGTTTTTTATTACATTGTTCAAAGTCAGAATTGTATTTTAGACTTTTGTGATTTCATATCACATTTGCTTAAGTGGAATAGTGAACCTTAACATTAGAAAGGAGTTGAGCTTGTCTCAATTGCAATACATGTTGTTAAGAAATTGTTTGCTTCAAATTAAGTTCATGATTTGTTTGTAAGCATGACATGAGTATGTAACTGCTGTTAGACTCAAGGTTTTATATAATTAGACCTGACGATGACATATGATAAAAGATGAAATTATATTTAAATAGTAATTATTGATTATATGATAAAGTGATAACTTATACAAGTTTGATAGATATGTTATGCTATGGTTGGTAAATATACAATATTATGATAATGAATATCTTTGTGCTAATTTATTATATTTTATATATATAATATCAATATCGTTAGATTAAACTAACTCTATGGCTTGCAAAGTTTATGCATATTATATAGGAAAGTCTAAAAGGAATATGACTGAACACTAGAATCAATGAATGGAAGATCATCTTGTGCTTAATTCAAGAAGATATAACAAAAAAAGACAAGAAAGAAGAGACACTCCAAGTATTGATGGATTGAAGTTTTGGAAGTTTGAAATCATCAAGAAAGCCTAAAGACTTCAATTAGTATAACTTTTCCTTCCAGACTTATACTTTTTAGTAGAATAGAACTTTTCATGATATAGAAGTGGAACATGTTTTCAAAATCTTAAGCAAATCAAAATGTTAAAAAAAATGAATAGCCCGCAATCATGTTTTTACAAGATAGCCTATGTGACATTTCAAAAACAGATGGGATATAAATTTGGTTCTTTTCAGTATTGACCTTTTATTATTCTTTTAATCATATCTTACAAGATATATATGTGATAATCATTAAATTTCTTTCATTTGAAAAAAAAATATTACTCAAATAATTTTCCTTGGATAGATCCTTTACTTAAAGCGTGTAAAATATAAAAGAATTATAACTTTTTCAAGTTGGGAAAGAAAATCTATTTTTTCACAATCAAGTGTTTCTAATCTTTGCTCATTGTATTTGTAGTATCTGAATATAAGCATGAAATTGAAGCATGTGAAACTAGATTCACGTACCTTTCTAATGATAGGTCCTTTGCTTAGAATGGGCATGAAATGAATAAATTATGACCTTTTAAATTTAAATCAACAAATCATGTTATTAATTCTTGAGTTTTGGTAGCAAAAATTTTCTTTGAGAATTGATTCTTCTCATATAGAGTGCTTTATAGCAACCATTTTTGATTTAAAAGTGTCCCAAATGTCTATTAAACTTTAAAAGGTTCTTGTATAAGTTATAAATCATCAAATACTTAAACTTCATAATCAATCACTCTCTTCTTTGAAAATCAAAAGTTAAGCTTTTTATTATGAAAATTTTCTATTTTAGGAGCTTCATTTATTTCGTCTACTTTTTGTAAGAGTTCATTTGAGTTGTTCTTGATATTATATCAATATCCAATAGTAAAGAGTTAAGTATTTGTTTGAAATACACTTTAAGGGTGAGGTATCTCTTAAGATTTCTTGAAAAGAGAGAGGTATCTCTTATAAAGAGAGAATTTGCTTAAGAAGGGGCAAAGAGATGGTAAAGTTTATTCAAGTGTTGGTTAAAATTTGAAGGATTATAGGAATTGTAGATTTGACCTTGAGAATAGCTTGAAGAGTGGATTTAACCCTTGGATGGTTCCCAAGGCCAAACCATTATAAACCATTGTGTTTGTCTCTTTATCCTTACTCTATTTACGTTTGACAATTTACTTTGTTTTTAAGTAAGAAATTTGTTAGATAGTTTGTGCTTCACTGTTTATCTCATTGCTTGGATATTTAATTGTTGAAAGAGTTATATCTATCTATGTATGTATTTTTTTTATCCTTTGATTATGTGTAATTGAATAAGTTATTTTCTACATATGCTCTGACTTTCTATATATAGAGTACAAACATCTTCATAGAGCAATCTTTGATTTGTTTGAATTAAAATCATTCTTATGACTTCTTAAAATCAATAGTCTTTCAAAGAAAATTTTATAAATTATGAAAGTTTTGAAAACACCTAATTCACCCTACTTTCTTGTAAGTTGCCTTGTCTTACATTGAGTTGATATAACTAAAGTTGAGTTGATGTCAACACATTCATTCTATTACTTAAAATCATTAATAATGAAAAAAAAAACCATTATAAACTTTAATATAAAATATATTATATGACAAAAACTCAATAAGTATTCCTTAAAAAATATATAGTCCACACCATATAATATTTAAAGTTAATATATAATTAATTAATCAAGTCCATTAACAAATAAGCTACTTAGACTCTTTTACCTCAAGCTTAACTTATTTATAAAATGACATTTTAAGTTAAAAAAAGTGAGTGTTGAAAATTAAAATGTTAGAAATAAAAAAATGGGTAGAAAGATATTTAAACTTGTGTCTAGATGTTTGATGGTTCAAAAGAAACAATTTTCTAGTCTATTACTCTCTTTTAAGGTGTTATTGTTAAAGTTCGAGGAACTTAACTGGATCAATATATTGATAATTTTTAGTACAGTGTTCAATCACATGGAAAGAACACGAATCTACCTCTTGAGAACCTTTTTACTTTGTTTTTCTTATTTTTGTCAAAAATGGAGGGAAAGAACTTCTATTTCATATGTTTAAAACAGAAACAAAGAGCAGCAACTAAATTTTTACATTTCTTCTATCAACATATATATTGTTTCTTGGGTTAGGTTTACTAATAGCCCATGTGAGGCCCTATGGACAGACTGGGCCTAACGGCCTATTTCCTACATCTCCCACTCGCACATAGGGGGCTCACACTCTCTCTCAAGAAACAAAGTAATTCATACAGGCAAACAAGGAGTGCGACAGGTCATACTTTGAGAGCAATAATGGCTATACAACTATTAGGAAGATATAACCGCTCTTTTAATTTTTCTAATTAGATAAAGCAAGTATGATTGTACCTTAGATCATAATTTCATATTTAGTGTCTCTTAGATCTCTTTTGTAATATTTCAAATGACTTTGTATTCATAGCTATATTTCCTTTTTGAAATATAACTAACCGGCCTAATGAATACAAAATGAATATGAACCTAGATGATCTTCCTTTTGCTATAACCCTTGCATTTTG